>VYXH01011288.1:489169-544916 GCA_013397275.1 Burhinus bistriatus | reverse complement strand
CCCCCCCCCGCCCCGCCCCTCCCCCCGTGGGGGCCCCCCGACGGGCGCGGTGGAGGGCTTCACCCCGGCTCGGGGGCACAGCAGGGGTAGGGGGGGCAGGACCCCCCCACTGTGGGGCGAGGGTCGGGGAGCGGCCCCCCACCCCTCCACCCGCCCGTCCTTGCTCCGGCACCTGGTGCGCGCCGTGCCGGGCCAGAGCCGGGCCGGCGGCGGCCTCTGCTGTCCTCTGCGGCGGCGGGCAGCCCGCGGCGGCAGGTGCTCGGCTCGGCTCGGCACGACACGGCACGGCTGCTGCCCCCCGTCCTGCGTGGGGGAAGGCAGGTCTCCCTCCCGCCCCCGGCCGGTCTCGGTGCTGGGTGGGCGCAGGGCAGCGGCGGTTTCCCAGCATCGGGGCTGCTGCGGGTGCGTGTGGTGTGCTCCTCATGCGAGCGGCGTCCCGCCTGCGGCTTTGGGAGGCACCCCGTTCGGCAGCGTCGTTTTCGGGAAATAGAGGTGGAAGCGTTGCCTGCAAATAACGAGCTGGTTGGTACAACGTGGAGAAGGTACTGAGTACTTGCTCAAAGTTTTCCGGTTAAAATGCGAGAGTTAAGTTAAACTCACAGCAGAAGAAGTCGCTGAAAAAAAAAAATAAATCACAGCTAGAAAGCGTCAGAATGGAAATCTGGCTCGTTATTTCGGCAGTGAAGACAAATAACTGTCAGAACACCTCACCTGGACACGGTGTACATCGTCCACTGGCTGAGGTCTTCAAATCGGGCTGGTTGTAAAACATGCTTCGGTATAACTACTGTTACTGGGTGTGAAGCAAAAAATAGAGCATGAGTGTTTACGAAAATTGTTATAAAAGAGGTTACGGTCACCACTTGCGCTGATCATTTTGGCTTTAAAAAATCTGTGAATCGCTATTAGTGAATACTGGAACTTGAAAAAAATGATAGTGTGCGGATAAAGATGATACCTGTCAGATTCATCTACGACATGGAAGACTTTCTCTGGATTTCTGTTTCTTTTGCCCAGATAGTCTACTTTAAGCATGAGCCCTAAGGCCATTGCTAGGGAAGTGTTTTCAAATTTCCATTTAACCTACATATTTTTAAGTATAGTACAAACTACTTACCATGAAGCAGTCAGCGAGCCCATATTACTTCATTTCGTTTAATATCCGAGCCCCTCATTCTATATATTGTATTGTAGACTCCCACATTTTAACATAAAGGAGTAACAAAGCCTGGACTGACTAATTCAGAATATGCTGGGCCAGATTCTAGCTGAATACAAATTGAAGTTTCTTTGTTAATTTACTCCATCAGAAGGACCTGTTCCTGAAGCATTACTTATTTTGTATTTATTGCCAAAGTAATCTTTACCAGGAGAAAAGTCTGAGCTGCAGTCCTTTCAAACTCCTACTGAAGTTTCTAGTTTGAGCATCCTAAATCTCTGTCTCATGATCAGCAGTAAATGCGTAGTTGGCTGTACAGAGGCAAAGCTCCTCTGAAGTTCGCTATGGTGTGCAGAGGGTTGGGTCCGTAATTAGGCATAGCAGACAAGATCAATAAAAGTTCGAAAAACAAACATATCATTAGCAAAGAGATTTGGTTTTATTCTGATAAGAGCAACTAAGATTTACAAATTAAGTTGCTTGTTCGGGTCCTGTAAGAGAGACTAATATGCAGCCGAGTATAGACTAGCATACCAATAAATAAGAAGTTCTATGTATCTGCTAGTGATTACAGTTAGCTTAGAAAAAAAGTAGGATTAAGTCAATGGTTCCAAAATATTTTGGTTCTGTAGGCCATCACCAACCCTTAAAACTTAGTACTGGCATTTCTGCACCTTTCTCATTGACCTTTTAACTGACAGAAATGAAGTATTATTTGCTGTGGGTCTGTGAATGACTGGCAGACCATCTGACATGACCCTGTGGACTACCAGTGAGCTGTGGATTACCAGTGAGCCACGGACTAAATGCAGAAATTGCTAGAATAAGCAAAGTGATAGAAAATTCTGCATTTGTACCACAACTCCCACATCTGGGAATAAAACCATCAGTATGACTTAGTGGAACTGCAGTTTGGGTGTAGAGCTACCATGATGTATATAATTGGTAGTCCATCAGCATCTGATGTTGGCAACTGCCTCCTGCCTTTTTCTGTAACGGCACGTTCATGGTACCCAGCATTCGTTCTTTTGCTTGCTCCTCCATCGGTTCCTCTGTTGACGCGGGACTGCAGGTCTTCCAGCATCTGCTTCTGGTCAGGGTCAGGAGTGGAGGGCTCCACCCTGCAAACACTCTGTCTCTCTGGCTTGGTTTGCATGCAGCTACTTAAAAATTCAAAATTAAGCAAATGTGTAAAACACAGCTATATAAAATAAAACAAAACAGGAGAGAACCGACAAAACGCAAACTGGCAAAATTATTAATGTTTTTTATACACTCATGGAGGGTGTCATTTACATGGTGGTAAAATATCAACAAGAATAGAAGAATTACATTATTCGTTAAAATAGCACTGCATTTTGGAAGCAATTTTTTTTAGTAGTTCATCAATATATACATTACTGATATCTACATGTATGGTTAGGGTTGGCATGGCGCAGATGGTAATGCTTCATATTCTATATAAAATATAGGTGGTGTTACCAATTTTTTAAAAAAGAAATAATTTAATATCTGAGTGCAATGATTTAAAGCAGAAGTTAGCTAAGCAAGCAGCCATCAAGTAAACTGAATCTGTCCCTGGGCGGGATTAAATTATTCAGTGTTAGTTCTCTTTCAAAGTATTTGTATGCCGCTGATAATTTTTTTTTTTGTGATGTTTTCATATTAGTATTGTCAGAGTAAATACTTTGCGGGTGACAAGTGCATCTTTTTTGCAATGCAACTATATTTCTCATTTTTGGATGAGATCATGTTCGTTTCGAAATAGACTGTAAAAATTCCTATTGCAGTCATGAGAAACAAAAGCAGATGGAGAACTGTTTCATCGTATTTTCGTAAACCGTGAGTGTATTTCATAGTAGCGATATCTTAAACAATTAAATATTAGAAAATCAATACTCATTGCTGAAAGCATTAGAAGTATTACAGGGATAGCCTGCTTGCGTTTTTTTTTTTTTTGTTACTCTGTGTGTATGTAGATCTGTGCTTGAAGTATACCAGCTGCATGTGGAACGATACGTGTTATTATCCCATGAGACTAAAGGACATTACAGACCAGTTCCCATTTCATACATGACATCTGAAAGGGTGATAATTTCAAATTTATTTTCTTTCAGCTACTGAAGACATTTCTCATACTGTTTAAAATTTATGTTAAACTGCAAATACATATATCACCACAACATCTCAAAGCCATTGATGCAGGATGGTATATCAGCAAATATATAAAAAGTCCTATTTCTCTCTGCAGGCGGAATAAAACATTGCTATTATTAGTGAGATAGTTTTAGAGCTTGAACCTGCCTCCTTTGCTTGCAGTGGAGAAAGTCCCATGGACCTCACTGCAGCTGGAGAGGGCTCTTTCTCTGCGGGACCTCAGGAAACATTTTGAGTTTGGAAGAATTCTTATGCTAGAGTACTTGCAAAATTGCATGATCCAAATATGTACGGTACCTATATAAGAAAAACCAATGCTCTGTACCTTTCACAACCATTTATATATAGCCTGCTTGGGAGGCAATCTCTTTTTTAAGCATATGAAAAGAACAGCTATTTTATTGCTTTCACCTATTGAGCCAACTGAAGTCAATAAAGTTAACTCTGAGATTAATTTCTTCTTTTAAGCTTTGTTATTAGTGTATCAAGACTTTGCAAATCCCCGCTCAGTTTCTTCTTGCTGTAAATTTTTCACTGAAGATAATGGAAGTTATGCCTAATAAAATCTGAGCTAGGACTTAAAAATCAGAATTACTCATTATCTCTTGCTTAGCGTGCTCATTTTGCTTTCTGGTTAATAAAGCTAGTGTGTCAGCTTGACCACTGCTGTTTATTGCTAACATTAATAAGCTGTCTAACACTTCATATGCAATCATTTATAGACAGTGACTACTAGGAAAACTCATCCATTAAAACTATGGAGGTTCTTAAGAAGTTTTTTCCCCAACAGTCGATTGTCCCTTTTGCTCTTGAAGTTAAATGAAAACTTGTGAAAGGCTGGTGGAGGAGATATAAAAGCTAATAAAAAATAATATTTTTGTCTCATTTCTAATTTTGGAGCCTGAACTACTCAAAATCACTTTGCCAATTTTTTACCAAAATAATGCAGAACAAAGCAAATTTATCAGATGACAAAAGGCAGCTGAAACCATGCACGTTTTTATACAAAAGCCTGTCTGTCTGCTATTACCACAAACAATGCCGCAGATAAAAATATTCAGAGAATATTTATTCATGCAAAACATGTTATGGCTCTCAAAAAAAAAAAAAAAGAGAAGCACCACAACTTTTTTATAAATAATTGAATAGTGATGGTGATGGCAGAACGATTACTTACTAGACACTTTGTCATAACAAAATCCAACAGATTTCATTAGTGATTACTTTAACCCTATTTTTGTTGTTATCGGTGAGCAGTGCGATGAGCGACGCTACTTAAAAAGAAGGAACAACTGCACTACTGTTATACGATAGCTGACCAATAAACATTTTTGTGTGTTTCAATTTCTAGATTATGAGCTATAGACCATGCATTTAAGAATGTTAGTATTATTTACTTGTGTGATCAAAACCAGCATCCAGTGAAGCAAAGGAGCCACAAAACTTACATCCCTCCAGTGCTGCTAGGGAAGAACTCGGCTATGGGGGATCTGAGCTGAACTGGGAGAGACATGAACTGCGACGGCACCGAGCTCCCACCTGCTCCGAGCAGCACCTTGGCCTTGTGCTGACACTTCAGCTCCACACAACACAGTAATTAGGAGGAAGAACATAAAGAAATGCATATAGTGATGCTTTTAATTGAAAGTAAAACTCCGAACCACAGGTCTACGCCGAGTTCTGGTAGCGCGCTGCTACAAACATTATCCTTTCAAGCTTCTTATTGTGTGTCAGTTTTACGTCCTGACACATTTCGTGTTTAAACTTGAAAGGTCCTAGATGGGATTTCAGACGTTTGATATTTCCTGCAGGGTAAAGCAGATTTTGGGGCACCGTAAAATAAAACAGGAGCTCATTGATGGGTGTTGGAATAGCAACGATGTGTGATTCCTGCGGCTTCCTGCAAAGTGCGAGGGCAGACACAGCAAGGCTCAGATCCAAGAACAGGACTTAGGTGCCTAAGGTGTGTCTGGAGCAGGATTTAAACACCTGAGTCCCTCACCTTCAAAGCCCTGCTTAATTGCCACCTCACCCTTGACGCACGGGCATTTCTCAGATGTTTTGTTGTTTCTAACATGAGACTTCAGCTTACTGACATTGAGCATCCACCTGGCATGTGAGGCTTCTGAGCTCAGGTCCCTTCCGCAGAGACTTTGAGATTTTCTCTTGAAGAAACCCTGGGTAAAAAAGGCAATAAATATGTCATAACAAAGAATAGAAATAACAATACAAAGTTCTTCCACAGGGAGCACAGGGCTCTGCAGGCGATTTCTCACTAACACTGGAACATAGGCACGCACATGCCTCGTCCTGTACACGGGCCCCCTCGAGCACTTTCTTCTTCTGTGCTAATTAAAATGGGCACAAGTAAATGACCTGAGATTACATGCAAATCCAGGTGATAAAAAAGTTTATTAGAACAGATCAACACAGGCTAGAGTTATGCCAGATAGAAGAATAAATTTGACTTAGCTTTTTAGCTCCTGGCTGAATATTTTAGCTGCTAAGGTTTTGGATACATTAAGGGCAGCAAGGCTGCTGGTCCCTTCTTGGTGTGCTTCTAAAGAAAAGAGTGAGGTCTCCTTTCTTTTATTAAAGACTATATTGGCTTGCAGGGCTGAGAAGCAGTGCCAGGGCACCTAAACCCCCTGGACAGCCAGGATTTGAGACAGTTTCTGACTCCAGCATTTCCCCGTGACTAGGCTGACAACCCCTTGTTCAGAGCGCGGGGTTTTTGTTAGTCCCTTTTGGAGGTGCCCAACTCTTCCCACCTACTGAAAGGCAACTCAAACGCCTCTCTCAGGGCTGCCAACTGCACTTTGATGGAGGCGTCAATGGAGGGCACCGGTACACAAAGCAGGGTTGTTCAGAATGGCATAAATCCTTTATCAAGCATCAGCTCATCCACCCCACTTCTCTCCAAATAACTCACCAGGTGTGCAGCTTCTCCGGTGATAGTATTTTGGTGGGAAGTTACAGCAGAGGTAGGGCTTGAGCCCTTTTTCCTCATCTTCCCTACAAAGTGAGGTTCTGTTTCAAGGGGGAGGAAGAAGGCTCTCGTGTGAACCAGAAACGGAGCAAGCAGCTGGTGGAACAAGATTTCCATTGCATTTCTCAACTAACATTTACAAACATCCACATGAACCAGAGCTACTAAAACCTGATGCTTTAATATGTTTACAAAGTTTATGTGTGTTATCAGCACATGTAATACTCCCAACAGGATTTATTACAGGTTTCTTTAGCAACAAAATTTTTTTATTCATAACAGCTCAACTGGTCAGAGAGAGAAAAACAGCCAGTTTCTTCAGAAGGCGCCTCCCACGCACACTTGCCCTGCGTTATTGCATTGCTTATTCATGAAGATTACAAACACCAGTGTCGGCAAGTGTTTCATAACCTTGTTTCCTTTTCCTAGAATGTTCATAATTAATTTCACTTTTTTCTATGCCACTGAATAAGGAGTTGCTGGTTTTATTTTACTTTATGTTACACTGCTGAGTGAAGAATTATGCCTCCAAAATAGAACCAAGTGGTACCAAAGGATATTTATTTAACATAGGAGTCAGAAGATGTTAAGTGCATGTATTTAGCAAATACATAGAGATGGATGAAGATTCCGGAAAGTTTTAGTGTAACACAGAACTGAAAATAATCAACTAAGATGAGACCTCCTTGTGCTTGGCACGATGGCCACAGATATCATAAAATCTAATAGACAAGATCCTGAAGGCAGGAAAGGTAAACGAATTGCACGACTTGGTATTTTGCGAAAAAAACCAGCTTCTGTTTTGCAGTCCAAAGTGAAGTCACACATTTGTCTTTTGTGTTTATGTTTTATGAAGAGTTGAGCAATTAACGAGTTTCAGAGTTGAGGGTATAGTAAAAGCGAAAGTAGAATTCTGTACAAGAGTAGAATTTATAATTTATGCTATGTCCTGGACAAGCATTTTTAAGCCCAAGGCCCTGGCTTTAGGAATGAAACAACTTAAATGTGCTATTTAAGCTATACATTGAGGGGAAGCGTCAGTGGTGTAAGAATATATCAGTAGGATTCAGTTGTGAGTGAATGTCAGCAAGAGGACATCCACATGGCTGCTCAGGCCATATATTATTTCCTAAGAAAAGACCAAAGTTATTTTGAGGAATGACTGAATATAAAAACAAGTTCCTCTGGACAGATTACAGACAAAAATATTTCCCTTTCTCTGTTGGCATCATTTATTTCTGCTAACAACCTATAAAATTAGCATGATTTGAGAATTCTTATTCTCTTCCATGACTGGGTACCATGTTCTTTCATCTGAGTAATTCACTGAGATACTAATCACACTTTAAACTCCCAGCCTCTTTCAAATGTATGTCTTAGAACAAGTAAGCTGTTACATTACTAACTTTGAGTTCAGTATATTGCAGGAAATAATGTAACAAGTGGTGACATATATTATGGTTGTGTGGTCTCTTAGAGGTCAAAGTGGACTTGATCATTCCATGGAGGTGAAAATTATGGAGAAAGTTTCAAATAGGCTTTCTTTTACAACTTTTCTATGTACTGTGGCTGGATACTTTGATGAACACAAGTCTTCCCAAGCTTTATGGAGGTTAGAAGCACTGGGTGGGGAGCGACCGGAGTGAGGGGGTCTTATTCCTATTTGCCAGGATCTGGCTGGCCACAAAGGAAACTGTAAACTCCCCTTTCAAGATGAGGACAGGCTGCTATTCAACTCTTTCTCAAATCACATCACTTCCCAGCTACCCAGTGAGCAGAGAAGTTAATTTCTTCCTCAGTATAAATCACACCTGAGTTCAGATAAAATAGATTAATCAAAAGAGTAGTCTTTTCTTGCATTTCCATGCTTCATTGATTATGTAAAAAAAGAGTATTCTAACCATAGCTAAAGACCACCAAGCATTATGAAAGTCAATCCATAATATTTTCTGCAGCCGTGAATAATTTGTTGAAAAATAAGTTATTCATCTATGGAACTTGCTGGTTGAGCCTTCCACCCTGGTTCTGTGACTGACTGTGGTTACTGCTATGTGCACCAAAAAGGGTCTGTGTTTTTCAACTGGAAGTCTGCAGAGACCTTGGACACATCTTGTCCAAAAGAGATCAGCCACAGAAATTGCAGTACTGCATATAAGAGAGCTTATTCAGAAGAAGAATCTTCCGTCTCATACTCCCTGACTCCTACACAAGCCTTCTCTGGTTTACGTAATTTATCCCCTGGAACCCCCTAAGCCCACAGCTGTAGTCCTAGAGCTGGAAAAACTCCTTTACTCAGCTTATGCCCATGATCTGCTAAAAAGAACTTTTTAGCCATCAGCATATATAACACTTGACAAAGGTGTTAGGAAACCGTAAACCTACCAGAAGTGCAGGGTGGTGTTTGACACCGTTCACAAAATAAGGACAAAATTCAGAATTTTGATGGAAAATTTAATAACATTTTATAAAATATAAAAATATAATTATCAAATTTAAACTATAAATGATAAATAAAATTAATATAAATGCTTATACATTTAGTCATCTCTCCCTTCTCCCCTACACATTCCTATCTATATCTGTATGTACACATTCACATATGTATATAAAATTTCACACAGACACAAGCAAGAATTCAAGGTCCTGGTTTGTTCTTAAACAATTTTGACTTTGAAATTGTCTTAAAATATAGGTAAAAAGGACACCAATAACCCCAGACAGAAGTTTTGTTTCAAGCCACACAAAGCCTTTCGGTTTGTCTGAAAACTCCGTCTCTTCTCCCACTTCTTATGGTCTGATCGGTCACGGAAAACAAAATCATCAGTTTTATATTGGTTAAATCAAACACTAAATTAAAAAAAATAAAAATGCATGGGAAGCTGGGTAGGGGACCCTCTTTCTGTCGAGCCTGGCATGCCTAGAAAGTTATACGGATCCTTCCCTTTTTGGTTGTGTACATATGATGTGTATCACTAGTCTGGAAATTTTATTCAGCCAATGAGGAGGAAAATAATGTTCCTTAGGCTGGGCTCTGAGCGGGGGAAATCGCTGGTGCTAGAGAAGAAGCATCTTTCCTTGCCCCTGTGACAATCCAGCAGTGCTACTGGTGATGTTCCCCGGGGGAGTGTCTGTGTGTATGGGTGTACGTGTGTGCCTGCATCTGTGCGTCTGCTGAGGGAACAGCAAGAAGAGTTAATATTCCTCCCTTTTATCAGAGAACAGAAATGTCAGGATCATAAGGCACATGCCTGACTAACACAAGGTTTTCAATTAGAGCCTCTGCATTGTTTTTAATGGGAGTTGGTTTAGGCAGAATAAACATCTCATAAAGGTTAAGGGATTGATTCTGCTTCTAGTTAGAACTCGTGTCAGGAAGCAAATAACTCACAGAGCTCTGCCAGCATAAAATTTGCATGTGCTCAGAATCCAGCCTAAATGTTTATACAGGCTATTAAAAAACACGATAGTTGGTGGGGGATTTTTGTTCTCACTCACCGAGAAAAGGAGCAGCAATGCAATCTGCTCTTCTCTTCCTGAGGTGAGGGTATTCCACTGTCTTTTGTAAGAGAACAGCTGCAATTTGCCACTTAAAAGTGTGGGAGGGATACTTTTACTGCTTTCTCCATGCTGTACTTATTCACCCTGCCCAGCACTGTGTACTTATGAGCTTTCTCCTACTTTGCCATCTGCTCAGTTACAGTTGTCAAGCTTCCCTCTTCCCTCTCTTCCTACAGGTATTGAATTCGGGCACTATTTCTCAAAGCAGCGATGGAAGTAATTCACAGAGAACATGCAGCAAACCAGACTAGCTAAATGACTGAGCACAGGGACAGACCCAAAATGTTGCAGTTTCTGAAGTGGCAAGTGGTAGGGGAACTCTAGATCTGCTCCATTAGCCTGCCTGATTTAACACAGGTGTGGTCCATGTCCTCCTCACTATCCATAACATGCCTGGATCCAACCCAAGCCCACTGGAAACAAGAACTGGCAGGTGAATGTGGTGAACCGGAGCAGACACACCAGAATTCACATGCGACAATGTTATGTAGGGTATATGATAGCCTGCCCTTTGTCAAATCAATTTTTTAAATAGTTTTTTTCTCATCATCCTATCAATTCCTGTTCTTCCTTAGTGTCACCCCAAAAGAACACTCCCTTAGTGTTCCCTCTCCCTCACTCCCCTATTTGTACCTATAAGCACGTTTTCTCCTAGGCATACTTTTCCCTTTTGATGGCAAGCCACAACTTATTGCAACTTACAGTTCTGAGCCCATGGTTTTGAGGAGAAACGGTGAAAAGCGAACGGATGCCCTTGAGCTGTGGTGTGATGACTTGGTGATAGCAGGGAGTTTACCAGTGAGAGAAAAGAAGCAGTGAACAGCTTCTCTGATTTACAAAGACAGATTGTAAAAACAAGCTATGAATCTTTGCATACACAAAAAGATGTGAATCCTTGGAGCCTTTGTCAGACATGGCCTGGTAGAAGTAAGGAAGCAGCTGGAAAAGTTTGCATACTGTAAGAGTACATAGCCCTGAGGTCTATCAAATACAAGAATATGAAGGTCGCAGTTTAGAAAGTGGTGAATTGTTCTGAATGTGTCCATTGACATCAAACATGGCTATGGCTGTTTGACCAAGCACAGATACCAAAATATTCACCACTTTGTCTACTGCTCTCCAGACAGCAATGCAGGAGCCTTCAGGGGCCAGCAGAAGTTCACTGTTTGCAAAAATATGGGGAGGTGAGGACAGTCCCCTACATAATGCTTTGCATTTCCCCACAACTTTGTCAGGGAGTGCCACAATGGATGACAGTGAAATTGGCATCAATTTAGTACAACTTACAAAATCATCCTCCTCAGCTGCAGAGCGACACGGTGTTGCAGAAGGGATAGGTAGCGGAGTTCATCAGCTTGCTTCATCAGCACTGCTTGCTGCACTCTATAAGCAATTCCCAGCTCTCATAATGCCTGATGGTCCTAACTTTCCCTATGCCAAGCCCTTTCTCTGACACATTTAATTCCTCAAAGCTCTGCATATGTCTATTCTCTTTTGTGACAGCAGTTGAATAATGTCTACAAATGGAAATACCTACTTCTCCTCTTGGCTTGCTGTGGAGCCATAACCCCCTCCCCCAATATATTCAGTCTAAGTGGATTTACAGAGTTAGTCTGACAGTTTCTGAAATAGAAAACCTCTGGTTAACAGCAGTGCCCAAGCACTTCTCTCTCTATAGGCAGGCCAGTGCTTCTTGCTTCTTTTTAAGATGGACTGTCTCCGAGGACATGGGGACAGAGGAGATACCACACCCTGTCCAGCCGTCGGCTTCTTGCTGAGACAGCTATCAAGACTGCCAGTTCTTGAAGGTTTTACAATGTGTACAGTTTCAAACAAACATCAGATGAAAGCAATTTTGAGTTTAAACCAAGCACGGCCAGGTTTGCATTGGTGATTTATTAGTGAAAGTCATCAGGTCCTATTACCTATTTCTTGAGCCATCCAGCTCCTTGGCTTCCAGCCATTTCTAGGGTCTGATTCTGTTCCTATTGAAGTTAATGGGAGGTTTTCTCACTGATTTCAATAGGAGGCCTTTAACTTTCCAACTTTCTGTCTATAGAGGCTTGAAGCACTTCCAGGTTTCCATCATAGTCTGCGGTTCTCCTCTTTAAGTCAAGTGGACATTAACGGATTGCCTGGGCCCACACCTTTGGATTTAGGAAAGCTCTAGATCTGATTCAGCTCTCACTCACACACCAGCTTTAAACCTCAGTGGAGTCCCTCCTGATTTATACTGGCAGGAGAGCGAGGTCCAATGTTACTTATGCCTGGGTCATTGCCAGCAGAACGCGAAGAGAATTCAAGTCACTTGTTATCCCCTTCCCTGCACCTCTCAATCGCAGCACACACATACGTATATATATATGCGGATATATTAGAATCATCTGGACTCTTTAAAGTTATTCACCATTGAAACTGACTTCAAATTCAAGTTTTAAAGTTGAAATAACAAAGAAGGAAAAAAGAGCCAGAAGGGAGCCAGCTGCAAGGGTACTCAACAATTTTCATCAGTCTACGGGACACTCCTAATAACATATTTTACTACTTTGTAGTGAACTTTCTTTGCTTCTGCCATAAATATATTCCCTATGCTGTAAATGAATAGCTTGCAAGCTCAGTAAAGTTAATATAGAAGAATAAATCTTAACTACCTAATGTCAGGTCAGAAATATAAATCTTATCTAATATGCCAGGTCAGAAGGAAAGAATACTTTTAGCTGAAAATAGCAAATACTTTCCAGTGCAGAGTAGGAACTTATTTTTCTCTTTAAAAAAATATGCTGCCCCTAATAAGATGAGTTGAACAGTCTCCTTTTAGAATCTCCAAAAGAAAAATAAACACATAGAGCAGAGTTAATTTATAAAATGCTCCAAAGTTTATCTTGGCAGAACAGCTTTAGGCAGTGAGATTTCTCTCCCTCTCTCACATGCATTCATACACATACACACTCACACACACGCACACATGCACACCCACACACGTCTCAAAATTAGGACAGGCCCTTACAACAGCAAATACGACAGAAAAATTCTATATCTGGATAAATTCACAGATGCTTATTCAGGCAAAGCTCTCATTTTCAAATCAATGGAAATTTTTCCAAAGCAAGACAAGGATCCTTCAAGCCTTTTTGTGTAAGTACAGACCTGCTGTGTCACAGTGGGAGACAGCGAGCCGCACAAGTGCCTCCTGTCTCAGGTCCCCCTCCCATGTGCTGGCACTTCTGCCAGCTGTGAAACAGCAATGCAGTTGCCATCCCCTCCTCTGGCCTTGCCCAGGGCCCCACTTGTTGGGCACAGCTGGATAGCTTGGTGGGTGATCTGTCAGCCAGCTGCTACTGGCATGCGGGTCCCTCCCAGGAGCCACAGGGTCCCACTGCTGCCCATCCGCTTGTTCCTCCTCCACACCTCTTTCACACACATCTTGCACATCAGAGCCAGGCAACTTCAGAGGCTGTGGAGGTGAAGCCCACCAAGGGCTTTCTTTCAGCCTCACGGGCTTAGCTTTACTTTTTTTTATAGTCCATATGCCCGCAATCAGCCTGTGCCAGGGAGCCACAACAACAGGGGAATACTGGAGGCTCCAGCTCTAACAGCCAAAAGACTGTCCAAGTGCAGGGCACAACGCAACCAACAGCAAACAGCACCATGCCCTACACTGACACCCCCAAACAGCTGGGAGCTCCTCCACCTCTTGCAGCAGCCACTGGCCTTTCATGCAGTTTATTTACTTCAGGGTCTGCAAAGCAAACAGTCACTTCACTTGAGACTGGCAAGAATAGAGGCAGTTTTACATGGCTGAAGCACAACGAGAGGCTGGTGCACGCACAGTTCTCTGGACCATCCTTGCTCAGTGCCACCAAGTTACAGAATGCAGACCCTGACTTACTAAAACCTCACAGAAGAATGCAACAAAGAGTGGGTTCCTTTTCATTTCTCTTCTCTTTCCTTTTTGGCTGCTGGGAAGTTGCCAGTAATTTCCAGCATTTGGTCTGACAACTGTTCTACTGTAAATATTTAGAAGAATCCATTAGAGATTAAACAAAGTGTAAGTAACTGCTCCTAAGTGATAGCTCTTATTAATGTTTGCAGCAATAGGCGCTCTACAAACGCGTATGAAAGTCCCACCTCTAGGCTGCTTGTAGGAAAGGGCAAGACAGAAGGCAGCAGCCAGAACACAGTGTAATTTGAGCATCAGTGTGTTATCATTATAAATAATCAGTGCAGAGACAGCATTCTGTAATGCGTACACCATGCTTGCAAATCTTCTAGACAGCAATGGGTAGAGTGCGCTATCCTGACCAATGTATCTTAAATGATCTGCATCAGGCTGAAAAAGTACTCACAGCCCCAGTTTGGACTTCTTTGCCTTTCTCTGGTCTGCCCCAAAAAAATATATATACATTAAAAAAAAAAAATCCAAAACTGCTAAGCCCCCCTCCTACCCCAAAATGTATCAAGAATCATCATGTTTACAACAGAGATGAATGAAGATGTCTAAATGCATGTACAGTCTAGCCAATTTCTTTGCTGAAAAAATACATGATATTCTAGGAACACAGTGAACAGCAGGTTCTGTGCATGTGCATACCATAGCAGAATTTTCTCTCCCAGCAAAGGTTGGTGACACTGATTTTTTTTTCCATTTAAATTACATTATATATTGTGAGTTTGTGGTGAGTAGAGTGTGCTAGTTCCAATACAGAAGAGGTAAAAAATGGATCACAAGACTTGGCTCCAGTGTCCACCTTGCATCGGTTAGGTCCTGCAAGCAAAAAGGCTTGGGACTTATCCAGGACACTCATGATGCTTTCCTAGGGTGGTATGTCTGATACTCAGAAATAATGAATGTAAGGCATCATTTCTAATTTTTTAAGCTGGCAGCCCCCTTCTACTTTCCTGTCCCCTACCTTAAACAAAATGTCTAGATAGTCTCTAGGAGTTATCTATGTTGTTCATCCTTTCACTTTCATTCCATACCCACATCTGACTTTTCAAACTTAGAGTAACCATTTTCTGTATACGAGTTTAGACCTTTACCGAAGAAATAAATAAAAGCAAGCTGGGTAACTGGGAGAGTTGGGTGTGAGCTGCTAAGTCGAACGTGCTGACTTGTTGGGTACTCCCATCACTGGTCATGGTGGCTTACGGAGTTGCTGGATTCAGTGTCACAGCAGGGAAGAAGGATGAAACTTGTTAAGGAAAAGTTTGGTGCTGCAGGTTTCCCAGAGAAAGAAAAGGAGAAGGTACAATGCTTGTGACCACCTGAAGCAGGCCTCAGCAAGTTAAACAGAAAGGGTGGTGGCAAAGGAAGTTACTAACAGCCTCCTCACTAGTTCAGGTGTTGGGCTGGTGTCAAGAGTGAAGAGGAGGGTAACATCTGCTCCAGCTTCCCCTCTGCACGGTCACCTAGTACCCAGCACAAATGAAGTAAATGTGTTGTTATCACTGGTTCCCAAGCATGAGGTGAACTAGAAGCACAGGCAATCATGTGCCTGACTCCAGTGGGTGCAGTATATTTTTCAAGGTGCTGCTGAGGCAGGGCCATCTCTGACATTTCACTGAAGTTAGTAGCTGCCAAAGAATGACTGCTACAGGCTGGGTCTGGCCTTGCACCACACGTTGTTCATGTCCAAAAGCACGAGACAGAAAGCCATGAAGTCTTCTTTAGGCCTTGGTCTTTCTGAACTTGTTTATAGGCTTCCAGGTACCAACACTCTTCCCCCTCTAGAGCCAGTAGCCAGCAGGAGGAGAGGGTGAGGGATCCGTTCTGAGCTTGACAGTGGCAAGGATGATGAATGTCAGGTAGGATGTAAGGTGATTTATCTTCTGTACCTCCATGTATGCATTTATGGGAGCTTCAGGAAGTCAGAGAGAAGAGATGCTTATGCTCTAGAAAAGCTACCAAGGGGCAGACTAGATGGTCTCTTCAAAGAAGAGGAACATTTCTAAGGAGTGTTTCTAAGCTACTGGGCTTGGATAGCTGAGAGCACCTGGAGCTGTTCTGCACAAAACTCCCCTAAGTGACTATATTCACCTTAAAATAACAATAAGAAGCAGCAGCAAGAACACACCTTTCAAAACCTGTACAAATATCAGTTAATTTTTCATATTAATCCTCTTGACAGGTTTGCAAGAGGGCATTGTCATAATTTTTCAAAAAGTGAAAAGGAGGCGGATAAGTTATCTTCTAAGACCAGCCAACAGCAGTCATCTCATTTTAAGACACACAGATCACTTACTTGCAAATCTTGCCGAATTCCGAGTGGTCAGACCTCTTGCGTACCTCAAGGAACAAACCTCCCACTGGATAATTTGGCAGGCTCTGTTGATTTTTACAGGACAATGACTTTTGACCCAAATAAATAAATGACTGCAGGCATTGAAAGCATAAACACCAACAACGAGGCTAGCCATTGGACATTACGTGGCAATTCCTAGGCCACCTCATCCTTCGGCAGAGGTTGAAGATAGCTGAGATGGACTGTGCCCTAGAAGTGTCTCTTTGCCTCCAATGACTACTATGTCTGGTGTCCCCAAGCCCAGAGGACCTCCCCCTCTCTGTCCATAGAAGAGTTAAACCCAACAAGACCCATGTTGATGCTTGAGGAGCCTGGACAGCTAGGTTCATCATGGATGTCCTGATCTTCAGTGCCTGCAACCAGAGGATATTAATCCCAGTGTGGGTCCCTAACTGCAGGCACCTTGATTTTTAAAATTAGATAAAAACCTTTCAGAGGTGATAAAATGTAGTTGAAAGGGAACTGAACCTCCAGAGCCCTTAATTCCTACTCTGGAGTCATGCTTGAATGTTCAAGGGCACCAGATATTTTAATTATACATCGTTTCAGGAGGATTGCTGGGATATAATTTCCCCTCAAGTTTGTGATGCTGTGGGCCATTCCCACTTATCTTACAATGTAACGATCATGATGAAAACAAATGTTTCTCAAAATTTGCTATTCCATTACCATATGGTTGGTTAGAGCATGAGCACATACAATTTGAGTATGAAACTGCTGATTGAGAATAGAAGAACTCTACAGCCACTTAGCCCAGATGTGAATGCATACCCTGGGGACAGCAGGAAGAAGAATCCAGTCCTACACTTCCAGAGCAGGAGCCACAGTGCAATGGGGAAGAAAGAAAAATGTAAAAAGAGAGGCTATAATAATAAAGGCAATTTTTCTTCTTTTGCTTGCAACCATGCTGGCTGAGAGAATATGCTAGTTAATGTAATGGTGTCTTCGAGTTCAGTATAAGACAGCACCTTCAACACTCCTCCCAGATGCTAGTTTGAAGAAACAAAGTGGAATGCATGCTGTAGTTCAGAAAAGACAGGATCAGTAAATAACTTGGCTTGTTATTCCTTCTGGTTTTTGAAAGAGGATGAGCATTCCATCATTTCACTCCATTTTTACATGAAACGACATTCCATCTTTACATCCTCTTTAAAATACTAATTTATTAGTGCTTTCTTAATTTCCTCTGTTATAAAGAATAAACAAACTGAGGAAGAGACTGTATTGCTGAAGAATTTAAGATACATGTTTAGGTTGCAAAAAATTAAAAGGTACTGTTAATTTTCTTTTGGTTTGCCCAATTTCATATGAATGTTAAACTGCATTAGAGAAGTGGCTAAGACACAGCAAGAGAAAATGATATGAAATCAAAAGGGTATTTTCTTGAGATTCTCCCCTTCTCTATCCTGCACAAATATATTGTGGTAAAATCAACAAGTCTCCTACCATCTGTTTGCTTACACTGGTGCCTCATCCAGCAGATATGCTACATTGAAACCTTATGAGACATAAAAATCCAATTTTGTTCATAAGGCAACAATGTGGAGTTTGTTTTAAGGAAACTGAAGTTTATTTTATTTCTGAAAACTCCTGTGAAGCAAGTAGTTCTCAAATCACAAAGAAAATATTGGATCATCACCCTATATTAAAAATATGGGATTTTTATTTGCTTTTATCCACAATTATTTCATTCTCTTTTTTTATGTCATCAGAATCAGATTGATGAGCATAATACAATTCACTGCGAGTAAGAAAATTATGATATTGCTGATGCTATCTTAAGGCAAAATGCTAACAAACGGCTGGTTCACCAGGGTGTTCAGCCCCTAGCCAGGGATGTCTGAAGGTGCTTAGCAAAAACTGTAGGACCTACTCAATGGTTCCTTTCTCAGGCACAATAATTTATGGTTAAACTACAGCATGCTCTTAGAAAGATGTCTGACCTCTTATTTGAAGCATACATGTGACTGAGATTATACTGCCTCCCTGAGACTGTTGCAATGATTTAACTACCAAGCTTTCTGAAATTTGTCTTGGATAATGCAGTTGAGACTGACTGACATGCATTTCTAACCATTGATCCATTGTACCTTTAATTCCAGTAGCAGATAGCTTTATAGCATCAGATATCAGAGACTAATTTTTTTTCCACCTAGAGAAAGAGGTGCTGTTGTAGCGTGTGCCTCAGGCAAGGCTGGTTTTGGAGAAAACACTCCACAAAGCTAGATGCAGTTTTTACTATGCTTTTTTTAAGAACAGGCATGACTGAGGCTTTAATGTATCTGATGTCAGCCCTGTTCTATGCCAGTGTAACTCTTTCAGTGTTAAACTTTCATGGAGCTGTTTTTTGCTTATAAAGTACTAGCAGAAGGATTGGAGCAGGGTCTACCACAGTGCTGTTCCTATGTTGTGACTAAGCAACTGTGTTCCTGATGGAAGGGAAGACCATGGAGACATCCCAGTGCCACTTTCCCTCATGGCTGTGCCCCACCTGCCACCAGCAGCTCTCAGGCATTACGTAGCGTTGAAACATTTCAAAGCTTAGAGATCGTCAGAGGAAGGAAACAGCAGTGAGGAGATGCACTGACCCTTCAGAATCCCTAGGACTGAACGATTGCTTCAGCATGGGCAGTGGGATGGCTACACCTCTTCCTTGCAATACAGAGTGGAATAAGGCCGATGATAGCAATCATGCTGGGTTTGCTGGTAGGAGCCACAATTTCAGCCCCAGAGGTTCCCCAAATGTCTCAGTTCAGACTGGTTATAGCAGCTCTCGAACAGACAGTGCATTGCCTTTCTTCTCCAAACATGTGTTGTTAAAGAGCTGCTGCAGTCACCTAAGAGAAAGGTAATGTGACCCCTAAAGCATTGACTTACATCATGGAGCTGCATCTTACTTGATTGCTATGAAGTGCCTCGCGGATCACAGGGTGAAAGGTCCTACAGAACTGCACATATATTTGGAGTCTCACTGTTATTGCTGCTGTTGCTATTCCATTATGTCGTGTTCTTGGGGTTTTTTAAGGATGGTTGAAATCACAATGCTGTTTGCAATAATTGTTTTTATTCTCTTTT
This sequence comes from Burhinus bistriatus, assembly GCA_013397275.1. NCBI lineage: Eukaryota > Metazoa > Chordata > Aves > Charadriiformes > Burhinidae > Burhinus > Burhinus bistriatus. Next base: position 525,676 of record VYXH01011288.1, on the reverse strand, counting down.
TCACATGTCCGTGAAAAAATTTGTAATCATTCTCCCTGATCATTTGGCCTCCTTTTCACTTGGCTCCCCTTTGAACACCTCTTTCTAATTTTCTCTGAGAACACCTTTGTTGCACTGGCTTTTTTCCATATGGAGTGTTACGTGTGATGTTGGTATGGAAAGTATTACATAGTAAACAGCAGATTTAAGCTGCAAAAGATATTTTAGAGATTAATGAACGGGCTTTGAATCTCTTCTTTTATAGGACACCAGTTTGATTCTTCCTGAAATCAAAGCAATGTTTTCCTTCCTATCAGGATATAGTTTAGTAGCCCCTTATAAAATCATTTCATAATCTTAAAGTTGAAAATTTTTATATTAAAAAAGCAATGAAATTATCATCCATGTTGGGGGTCCTGCTGAGGCACAAAGAAACAGGGCTGCTAACTCCAAGCACTGTAAGAATCTTACTTCCAGATATAATGGCAGTGATTTCAAATGCATAAACATTAATTTTAAAAAGTTAATAAATTAAAGTAGTACTTTTGAATTCACATAGCTGTACTTTTCTCTGCAGAATTAGGGAACAGAATCTATTTTTTTAATCTTTTAAAAAAGAAGAAAAGCATAATGGTTTTGCTCTCTGGAACAGCATGAAAACTTAGTCATTACGTTGAAAATACTTGATATTTTATTTTCTATACTACAAAATTACCTAAAAATATTGAAAAGATAAAAAATGAGAAATAGTTTAAACTTTGAATTAGTTAATGGCTGAGAAGTTCAAGGCATTATTTTCAAAGTTAGTATGTTAAGAGTTAGGCTTTTGCCTGCTTCAGGAAGATATGTGTCTGCTCCAAGCACAAGAGCCTCTATTCAAGAATGTGTCCTTAATTTTAATCAGGTATTTAAGTCTAATTGAAGTCAAGGGGTCTGTAACACATGTGTGAAGGTAACCATATGCTGATGTGCTTTTTCGAGTGGGGAGGAATTTAAGCATGGGCTTACATGGTAATTGTTCAGGCTTCTTTTTCAATTGAGTCTGAGTATGTAGAAAGTAGCATAAAAGGGATCAACAAACATTAAAGCTTGTTAACTTGGTGCTCAGTATAGAGGAGAAAAAGGGCCTTTTATTTCCCTGAAATTTCTGACCTTTTTTGTTATTTTTCTTCTCCCTGTTGCTCTTTGCTCACCAACCACAGCTCTCGTTTGCTGTGGACAATTCCCAAAGGGAACATTCCTCGCTGGAGTAACTTACCCAGCTCTTTTCCTTAATTTACAGCGAGTACAGCACCCCTTGCAGAATGCATAGCAGACCCTTTGGCCGCAAGCCAGTGCTAATAGCATGTTTTCCAATAATCTAATCTCTTCAGTCACAGAGCAGAAATCAGAAAGTTAAAAGAACTGGCTTCTCAACTTGTCTCAGTCTGCCTTTGAAATCTGTGCGCGGAAAGGTTGTGCGAGTGACTACAACAAATTGTTACCACACTTGCACCCATGACTCTGTAGTTGTGCTCCTAACAATTTGATGTCTGTGAGAGAATCCCGCATAAAGCAAGGTTTAATGCAGTGCCAGGAACAGAATTGCATATGAAGGCTTACATGTGCAAAGAAGCCAGGAGTTTCAGCCAAAGCTGAGGACACATTGTAAACATCCATGAATTAAACACCTCAACGCTCCTAAGAGATAGGTATCATTTCTCCTTCGCAGATGAAGAAATTGAAGCCCAAAGATGACAAGGCCAAAACTTTAAAGTTTGGCTCTAGAAGTGAAGCAGCAATCCTTTGATTGGACTCCTAAGTAGTTAGCTGCATTTTCAATCCTCTGACCAGCTGCATCTTCCACAAGCACTCTGAAAATCAGGTTATGCATGTAGGAATGAAGCGGGAGGTTAGTTGTCTCCCTGGAGGCCCTGGGTTTGAAAATGTGGACGCTAATACTTCAACTTTCCAGTGCTAGAAGGGGACCATAAAGCAGGCAACTTCAACCTTCATATCCAAGAACCCCTAGCTTTCTCCAAAAGCACATAACCCAGTGGTGCTCTTAAGGGGGTTTCAAATATAGGAAAAGTCAAAGTAACTAGATGTTGAAAATGCACCTATTGCTTTTATTTGCCTCCATGCTGTTTCTTTCTTTTTCATCTGTGCTGGACCGTGTATATGTTTGCTTTGGGGGTGGGGAACCCATACCATAACAATAATTTTTCCTCATTTCTAACATTATGCAGACCTCGGGTGGTCTACAGATTACAGGTTGATAACTGGGTCCATCACTCTGCCCCAGGACAGAATCCCCTATACATATGATTTTGCTAGCTGTCATCAGGGGCATGTACTTGTGGGGAACTGCTACCTCTCTGTGAAAGCAAATTACTTGACTTGCTTCATGCAACCCTGTGAGGTTGAGCAGTCAGTTAAGAGGAATGTCTTCATGCTAGGGCACAGTTCAACCTTTCCTTTCACTTATTCCATTTTGGCATCTGTTTGTGTCATTTTTTATCACAATTTTTGCTGCAGCAGCCCAGCATTTGGAGTGGTGGTGTTGCGGTCATCTCATATCCGAGCCCTGTCTCATGGCAGCCCAACCAAGTGGTGCCGCAAGCCACTAGCCACCAGTCGAGCTGCCAAATATTCATCGTATTGGAAGCTTTAAAAATAACTGCTGTGATTTCATGTTTTTCTAATATCTAGAGGATGTTTGGTTTTCACTGAAGCCTAACTAATTGTTGGTATAACTTATATTAGACAGTTCTATTTGCAGTAACGGGTTCTATTTCTATCATTTATTCTGCATCAGTTTAACTTAATTATTTTACAGCATGACAAAACAGAACTGAACAGTCCTCTCTTCCTTATTGCTGTAGTTATTAGAAGAATGTTCTTCAACAGAGCACTGTTGCAAAGTGCCAAGGGTATTTTGCAAGCTGGCTAAGGCATCCGACACCTGAAAAAGCAGCTCTCTCAGGCCACAAAACAGCAAATGGGTCATATTTTTTTGCAGCAGGTTGGGTAGGAAGAGGTGTCTCACAAATTTGTACTTGGACTTGCAGTGTAAGGTTAAATATGCACCCGCAGGATGCTGCTGTGATCCAGCCTGAATTATGTGACTCTTGCCATTGCTATTGGTGAAATACTTTGGCAAAAGTTTATTTTTAAGACCACTTGTTCAACTGTGCATAAAACGTGTCAGATGTCACTTTGGATGTGCATCAGCAATATTAAACAACATATCAGACAAATAAAAACCAGTCATCCCTAAAAGTTATAATTCCTAGATTAACCATTAATCTTTCCAAATGTTTCTGTCTTCAGTTTAGGTTAAATGGGTTTTAAAGACACTTAAGGGGTCTTTTTTCATATTTTTTTGCTGTTGTAGAAAAACATTAAAGTGGCTTCAAAACCTTTGACTTTATAGTTCTTACTATAAAATGTTTAATAACACTCATAACACTAACCCTAAATTTCCTAGATATTTCAGTCTTGGTTTTATATATAATTATATAACTTTGTTTATTTTTCTTTACCTAGTATTGTCAATAGGTGGCCTCAGTTTATTTATTTTTTTTTACTTTAGAATTTCCTTTTAAGTTGAAGTTCTATATCTTACCATTCCTTATCACCTTTATGTTGTTATTATTATTATTCCAAAGTAAAGCCATTCAGAGAATCATTGACAGAACAAAATTCCATTAGAACACGTCACTCTGTAAAAATAGAAATATTTTGTAAAAATAGAAATATTTTGTAAAAAAGCTTTGACATAATTTTGTCAATTTTTTTAAAAATAACTGAAACCAGGTATTCCCAACAAAGAGAAACAGATTATCTTTTAATCTTTTGTGGAATATTTCACAAATTTTTGCATTTTATGGAAATTTTGCATGAACCCCTCTTTTGAAAATCCTTGTGAAAGAGCATTCCCGTCATCCCCTATAGATGTGATCCTTACGGGCAGACATCAGAGCAGAGTAAAACATTCACAGAGACTAAGCAATTAAACTGATTTCCCGGTTGCTGCACATCTTCTCCAGGGCATCCTTAAGAGGTTGGAGCAGTCTGGCAGCTTTCAGCTTTAGGTTGCAAAGGAGGTGGCGGCCATGGGCCTCCTCTTAGTGGGAAAAGCCTAGGTGAAGTTGGGTATGGGTCACCTGGCTTCATCCTGCTTTGACCCAGCAGCCGTGGGGGGCGTCTTCTACGCTGGAGGTGGCAGCAAGGGGACAACAGGGCATTTTGGCCTCTGCCCGGACCTCTTCGTACCGCTAACGTACCCTATAGGATTGCCGCAGGCAAACTAGCTTCAGCGGGAAAGCTGTGATTGACTGGGTTACTGCCTGCTGAGGTCGTAATGGCGCTGCCTGCCATTTACCTGCGCGGCTGCCCGGAGCTCGTCCGGTCTGCGCAACAACTGGCTACAGCAGTCACTAACAACCCCGCACAGTCTGCAGTTTCTATTTTCAAATACAGCCTGCGCATAAGCTTTCGATTAACTATCTGGAAAGTTTGATGTGTCAGCATTACACTGTTAATTGGTTTGGGGATCAAGAACATACTTTTACAGATGTTACATTTAAAAACAACAACAACAACAACAAGCAGTTTAATTCATTTTAATTCATTTTCTCCTGCAATCAGCTGAGCTGACTGGTGCACAAATCCTCAGAGAATTGATGGTACACTGCCACATAAAAAATGAACTGTATCCCTGCTAAAGCACAAAATGGACGATAGCCTTGATTTCATCACCAGCACCCCAATAATTCAGCTCAAATCCGTCCTAGCGTGGCTTTAGCTTGACTGTAAACTGCCTGCTGTGTGTCACTGCAGTGATGTTAGATGTATTACGGTTTAGGGGAAGTGAACGATGCTTGATGTGAGCGCTAAATTTCTTTCATGTGGGTCAGCGTGTGAGGCAGCGAAGCTGGTTGGGAGAGGAAGGCTCAGACTTCAAAGGGAGGGCAGCGCGCAGAAGGGGCGATGAAACAAGCCCTAACTACGTGCCATTCATAGTTACTTCACAAGAAGAACCAGGCCCGCGGAGCTGTTGAACTGAGTCAGTTTCTCAGGAATCAGATGCCTACTTAAATCTCCCTCATTCTATTACTTAACCCCAATCAAAACAGGCTATCCAATCACACTGCCGTCTAAAAATCAGACAACTGTACTCCGAACCACGGGCTACCTTAATGTTGATTAACAAATTAGTGAAACCCTTATCCCCACCTTTTCTTAGGAGTTTTGCTGTTGACTTTGGTGGGCCAGGACTTCCATCAGTGAGTCTGAGCTGACTGGTGATGAAGTTTCTTATCTGTTTTCCATCAGAGTTGAATTTGATTTCATATCACACTGGTCATGCTTTGCACTTAAAAACCTTTGACTTCTTTTTTTTAGATTGGCATGGGTCCCAGCGGCATGAGGGAAAGGTGAAAATAGTTGGGTTCTTATTTGCTGAGTGTCGATAGCATATGCATTGCTACACAGCACTACGGCAGAGAAGCAGTCAGAGCTAGTATTTTAATCATTAGTTTAAACTTGGAATTTTGGACAGTATTTTGTGTCACTGACAGATGGATGGTCCGGTCAGCCTGGAGAATTTACCCTTTTTCCTTTACAAAAATTTCAGATCAGAGTTTCCCCTTGTTACAAATTGTAGAAAACAATTTTTAGCGACCTTCCAGCACTGTAATACTCCTTAGCATCTATACTCTGGGTTCAAATATTGATGTGAGACTTGAATTTAAAGAGACAGGTTCTGCGTCAGTGTTTGCGGGCATCATTCCAGAACAGTCCCACTGCAAACAACATATTTCTGGGCTTTTACTTAGCTTCAGTATGGTATGAATTTAATCGTTACACAGAAAAAATTATTTCATTCAGTACAAACTTTTGATCAGTTCCACTTAGGAAAATATACAAAATTGACAGGATATTAAATAATTGACCAAAGGCACATCTGAGCCACGCCAAGGCAGTGGGCTGGCTTGCTGTCTGGCTTATTAATTTTTTAACACTGTAAACATGGTAGTAGAAAATCATAGCTTCGACATGGGATTACAGGCTTTTGCCGTCTAAACCCTTCTCCCTAGTCCCCAGCATGGAAAGTAAAATCTGTTACATCCTGCTGTTCTTTCTGTGGTTTCTGAAACAAAACTTTGAGAGAAAAACTCTGGTCTCAAAAGACTCTGTGGGAAACAAGAAACTTGCAAATGCTACTGTAGTTGTGTAATGTTGACAGTATGAGCTGAGTGATCCTTATACAGCTTGGAAGTACATGAGCATCTGTGTAATACGCAACAATAAAAGCCTTCAGTATGTTAAAGGAACAAAACCGAGAAGTAAACGGGGATACACACTCTGCTGCCACCAGAACCACCTGAGCACCAATAAGCTTTGTTAGAAACACATCAACGATAGAACACTAGCATCAAGCAGAAAATCAAGCAGAAAGACTTCATATTTCAAGGAATGAGCATGTGCAATATAAAGCTGTGCTTTTTTACTTGATAGAAGTATGCACCTCTGGTAGGGAAGAGACTGGGGAGTCATGAGAGTCACAGTGACATTGACAACTTTGTTTTTAGAGTTCTGTGTGCATACAAACAGTGTAAAATCAACTGGGGAGCTTCATGATGGCATCTTGCAGGATTAGAGTATTAAAATACTGTCTAAATATATGTGTATCAAATATAACCTCTTTCCAAAACTCATACCTCCTTTTTTCATCTCAGCACAGATGCTTTATTTGCAAGTAGCTGAGTCTGACAAGTGTCATGACATGTTGGTTATACAACTATTAGGTTACTACTCTTTATAGATCCCATACTTTCCCTTCTGTAACAGGTCTTCTTATCTAGACAATTTTTAAAGAAGATTCATAATGTATAGTCTTGAAGGCTGGGTATTTGAGAACAACTACAGCTGACTCTAAAAGTAAGACCTGTAGTTACTTATAGGATCTAGAACTTGATGTGAGTCCGTATTGCATGACCTGGTCCTACATTTACCATCACTGCCAGGGTGCTTAAGGCAGCTTGCCTTGGGAATCCTCTTTGGTTCCTATACTGGTTAAGCTTCCTGGATCCCTGAATTTTGGTGGTGCTCCATAGTACGTGGGAAAAAAAAGTTAATTTCCCTTCTCTCTCCATGAAAAGAATTTTTCAGTTTATTTACAAAACTCTCTGGAATGAGAAGGAGCCATTTGTGGTTGCTGTGGCTGATTTCTGTTGTGCTGAAGATGCTAGGAAACTGCATAAAACTCTGCACCCCTGGTGAGATTTTTCAGCCTGTTGATGCTCTTTCTAACCAAATTCAGGGGAAATGTGTTCTGGCAGCCAGTATACTTAATTTTCAGGATCGCTTTGCCAGACGTGTTTAATAATGATGAGGCATTCCCCAGCGAGATCTTGGCCATTTGGGCTGAGGGCTTCCTTGCTCATAGACACCACTACAGAACAGTTATGGATACTCCCTCAGACTATGGGACAGTCCCATAGTTGTTTCTGTTGCTCTTTAGAACTGTTGACATTTGGTGAACAAAATAGGTTGGTTTCTTTCCCCTCATATGGGAAGTGCCTCCTGAGGAGGAAAACATTCTGTCAAGCCAGGCAGATGTTTGAGGAAATTTTTTTTCAGTCCTTATGGGATCTTTTTCCTTCAAAATACAGGAGGACACTTGAGGATCTTCTTTGTTATGTGTTTTGTACCACAGAAGGCAGCAATGCTCTGCAGTAAAATTGAAGTCAGGCAAATCTCTGGAGGAGTTACAATTCTCTTAGAAGTTGTAAAGTATTTGTGAAGCACAAATCACAAAGAGAAACAGAATAGGTTAAGCCTTTTACAGCTGACTTTTAGACTGATTTTTCCTCTTTGCTCTTTTTGTGGCTGCCTCTCCTTTCAGGGCCGCCTCAGAGTCTTGTAGAACCCGGGGAGGCTGGGCGGAGAGTCCCGATTCCTCAGCTATCACCACTGGTTTGGTTGCATCCCAGAAAACTTATGGCCAATGCCATATAGGAATTGCCATGTATGGGTCTACCTTCCCCACAGGCCCCAGCTGCTGCCCCATCATGACACGTCAAGTCCCTTGCCTCCCAGTGGGTGATTTAAGGCCACGCAATCAAGTGGAGCTTAGCCTGCAAGATTGAGCTCAGGTTTCATCTCGGCCCAGGCTGGCAATCTCTTTAGCGGTGATAGCACAAACTTATCAAACCCATGTGTACTTGCTCTCCCAGTGCTGTCCCACCACTTCTGGGCTTTCTTGCTCTGCCCTGTATGTTGCCTACATGTTGGTTCAGTGGTTTTGCCCCACCATTGTCTGTTCCGCTTCTAACGCATTTCCACACAGAGAAACGCTGTCCAAGAAAGAGTCTGAGGAAATACGCTGTGGTTTGCAAACTGAATTCCTTAATGACTTTCTCATTAGAAGAGCTCACTGCCAAATGTTGTTTGCGTTTGCCTAAAGGACAGTCCGCATGATTAAGAGTAGTTCTGCTTTACGTGAAGTATTGTTTTCAGGCCACTGCCACAGGCAGCTGCTTCACACCAGGCGAGAGAGAGAGAGAAACGAACACCAGTGAATGCGCGGAGCGATTGAGCGACACGAGAACCCATGGGATATCCCATCCCAAATCCCCTCACCACAAGGGCTAGTGCTGCGCGGGTGCCGTGTGGTGGGTAAAGCCAAGGCAGGGCCTGGGTCTCTTGGCAAGGAGCAGCCCAACTAGGGAGGCTGAATTCCAGAGCAGCTCTGCTGTGAAAATATTTCCTGTGAGAACGCGCAAGCCCAAGAAACCAGGAGTAGCAGCAGCTCTCTAGCAGGGATGGATTTCATTTGTCTAGCACATCCATTTCAAGAGCGAGCCTCTAAATGGACATCTTGTTGTTGAAGATTTGTGATGAGACAGTGCGCCTCAACTGCAGCAAATGGGCAAAGAATCTTCTACCCTGACTTTTTCCCAGACTGTCAGAACATACACCCACCTGCATTCCTCCTGCATTTTCTTATTTTCTTTTTTTTTATCCCATAAATTTTAATCTATATATAAAGTAAAACTTATAGAAAAATTTCATTGCAAAGGTTTTAGAAAGTATTTAATGCGCGCTGTAAAAATCTCCTACTGTCTCATCATTGAAAGTTCAGATTCAAATTCAGCTCCTTGTCCCTAACTTTCTATTTTTAACAGAAAGACCACAACTCATTGTTTCCAGAGCAGGGCTTTGGAAAATATTCTGAGAAAGGAAAATCCCCAGTGATTTCATTTGCTAATGAGGCTTAAAACTAATATCTGGACAAACAGCTTGCACAAAAAAAGGCCTCCAAGCCAAAAAGGGTTTAAAGGCAGACAGGGGAAGAGAATAGTTCAAGATCAACTTAGTGTCTTCTCTGATCTCCAGTATTTAGGTTTTATAAAAAGAAAAATGGAGGGATGGATTCTGGACCTAAAGCCAGTCACGAGCTTTCACATACATACTCTGTACCTGATGAGTCAGCAGGCCTGGCTGACACTCGTGTAAGAGGTGGGGAAGAACTTGTCTGTGGGTCTCTGTGCTCCCATCACTTGCTTTGCCCATAGCTATGCTCCCTGGGAGTCTAGGGTTTCGTTGTGCTCAAAGAGCGTTTGAATACAAGAGGGCAGACTGCTCGATGGCTGGTTGGGTCATCTCTAATGGCAGACATTGCTCCTAACAGCCCATGCATCGAATACTTTATCCTCATTGAAGTCAGTTCTGAGGGTTGTGGATAATTTTTTATATTTCATTCTATTTGTCTTTATAATGGAGCAGTTAGCTCCAAAAACCAAGTGGTTACAAGCAAGAGCATTTCTTGGACCTATTTGCAATGCTAAAGCCCAGACCTCCTGGTTCTGCAGCCAGTGCCTAAGCCAGGAGGCCACAGTGCCTGCCCCTCTGCCAAGAGTCTGGACCTCTCTCTGCCCCACTTACCACATCTAAAACTTGTGGCTAACAGAAGTGGTCTGCGCTCTCCTAGTGCTTTTTCACCTGTAGTCTTCAAAGTGTTTCTTAAAGTGGAAATACATTACTTACTTACTCTATTCTACTGTTGACCTAAGTACAGAAATTTGAAGCAATGCTTACACCAGGTGTACTGTGGCTGGATTTCACCAGATGGGGCTTATGTTCCCAGCTTGTTGCAGCACATCACTTAAACTCTGAGCTCACAGTGTCTGATATGGTGAAAAAAAGGGGTAAAACTTCTGATTGCTTCCTCATGGTTATGGTGTGCAGTTGCTGCAGTGCTTGAGATCTGCAGGCGCTAACACCTTGCTGCAATGAGAGAGGAATAGTAAAAGGGCCAGTTCTGTACCCAGCGGTGGTAAGTTCCCTCCCTGTGGCAGAAAGTTGTTCCAGAGCCTGGATTTGCCCCATTTCCTTCTGGAATCCCTTCAAACCCACTTGGCTTCCACAGGAGGGGAGGGACTGGCCCCTACATTGCAGGGATCAGGCAAGTGCCTGGATCTGAACTGGAGAGGGAGGAGACTGAGAGGTAACGAGAATGAAATCTTCAGCTGGAGCTTGGAGATGCCTTATTTCAAACATGCTATCTCATTTTCTAGGCACGAATATTTTTCCTCCACCATGTATTTTCTCCCGGGTTTAATGACAAAGCCCAGTGCTGTGCTTTCAAACAGTACCAATTTCTGGAGCACCCAGCTGTCCCTGCTTCACTTCTTGCCTGAGCCAGAATAAGGTTCTACCTAGCATTCAGAGCAAGTGCAATGAGAGACAGTTTCATTACATAGATACAGGGCTCAAAGAAATGCCAGGCACAATAGGAGACAATCAAAAAAGGATGCCTTTAATAGCTTTTAAGAGAAAAAAAATCTTTCTTCATTTAAAATGTCAGTTCTGACTTTTCAATTAGACTTTTGCTCTATGCATTTCCAAGAACAGGAGCTTGTTTTGCTTCACACATTGAATTATAACATGGCATGAAATCAACCTTTAAATGGAGCTTGATTTACATATTTTAACTTATTCTGTGCTCTGTAATACTAACAATATGATTCTCTATTTGGAACTACAGGCTTTCCTTTTTTGCCGTGTTATTTGTATGAGATGTATCTGGGATGCATGAAAGGAGGCAGAAATCATGAAAATGGCTAGGAGTACACTTTGCTTTACACTTAATACTTCTGGAATTAAAGGGAAGATGGAAATGGGCCATGTAATGGATCTTAGCTATAGAGAATTATCATCTTTTGGTAATAAAATATTGCCTGTCTCAAGGGCTTACACACAGAGCTTGACCTCAGAGCAGTTGCATATAATGTTTTCTCTGTCAAGACAATCTATTCATAATGACGTGTCACAGGTGCTCACACATAATATGTTTCCTGTCAAAGTGATCATCCATATTTTATATAGCAGCTTTGATGACAAATATTTTGTATTTCAGCTGCTTTTTCTTCCTTGTGTCAGACTTAATGAAGGAAAGTCACGGATAGTTTTTAAATAATGTCAGCTTCTCAGATCATGTTACTGTGTCTGCCTTTGAAAGTAGTTTCATACAAGAGCCACAAGACGGGAGAGAGAGACAAGGACATTTTCATTTACTCAACTTTAAAAAGAAAGCCAATTTTTCAGGCTCTTAATTTCAAAATCAATATACTCTGTAACTTTGGAATCTTCTCAGAAAAAAATACGCTATACTTATTGAACACTCAGTGTTTTGAGAGTCTAGTGAAAGCAAGTCTGATAACTAAACTGGGGTTGCAGCTTCTCACTATGCAGAATGTCATTTATTCTCATAGTAGTGGTGTGTTCTGGTAGTACAAACACTTTCCTCCAGGTCGCTCTACAAAGTGAGTGCCTCGGCGGGCACAGAGGATTGGGTTCTTATATTCTCATTGAAATTGTTTGTCCACAGTAGGGCCAAAGTTTGCTATTCTCCCGCTTGTTCAGCCCTACTGAGAGAAATAACCCTCATTCCTCATTCTATTAATGCAAGAGGAAAAGTGAACTTGAACCCCCTTTGAGGTTTCTCGGATTGCGGGACTGGTCATCGAAACCTCAGAGCATAGAGGAGCACTTCTCCCATTCATGGGCCATGTCTTTTCTTCCAAAACTGTAAGTGAACAAAGTACAGAGGTATTCCTGAACTTCCCTGCCACCCGGCAAACTCCCCTGAGCTAGCAGGGAGCGGTGGCTTTCAACCTGTAAGCCATGGACTCATATGAGCTTCTGGTCTGCCAGATCTGCCCTTCTTGGATCCACAGAAGGGAGTTAACAAAAGCAAGTTCATTGTGTATGCAAGCTATTTAGAAGTGTCTGCAGATAAAAATAAAATTGGAACATTAATATGGGCAATCAAAGTATGGCACGTGCATATTTGTAAAATTATCACTGACCTGAGGATAAGGCAGAAGAGGAAGTCAATAGTATTTACAACACTAAATGAGCACTGGATTTCTCTTACATAGGAAATATAACCAGATATCTCGGGTTGAGAGATGAAAGCTTACACTTAGAAAAATGCCAGGGTTTTTCATACAAGATGAGGCCAAAAAAGAGGGGTGACAGGGTCTGGAGCTATTTGATGCGTCATTATTTTTCGGATCCAACTCCTATTTAAGAATGCAACCAAGAAGGAATTAAAAGTAGGTAGCAGCTTCTAAAGTACAGGAAGAGGCAAACCATTATTCTCTACCACTGATAAGTAATACACTGATTAATGTCTGCTACTGAAAAGATAGTCTGCAACAGCATCCTCTTTTCAGCTACCCCCAAGCCCCTGAAGAAGAACTGAAGTCTTAAGCAGTGAGCGTAATAAGCTTTCCTTTCCTTGTCTGAAGAATTAGAACAATTCAATTTAAAGGCAAATATAATCCTACCTATGCTCCATGCTGGGACTGGAGCAGGGTAAATGCCACAGTTAAGTCTGAACATCAGGTTGTAATTGTTAGAGATTAAAAACATGCCAGAGAGAACATTCCAGGGAAAGAAGGAGGGTGAGAAGGATGGCTCTCCTGTGTCTTTTTATTAAGGCAAATTAGCATCAGATCTTACAAGGGCATATTCCTGCACAGCAGAACTCAATCAAATGGCATTTAGTCAATGAAGGGAATTATACACTAGGTTGATTTTTAATCATCCAGCTAGGAAAAGCAAAGATAAGTGAATAGGTATTTATCTGCTGAGCCAAGTGTGTACAAGGCAGAAAAGCCACTGAAAATAACTAAAATAAAAATAACTGTTCTCTAGGAGGCTGCTGTTCCATAAAATCTATTTCAAATATAATTTGCTGTTAGCTATTTCTGCAAGATGTGAGGACATCAGCTGAGCTTCTCATTTTTACACAGATGAAATAATCGCTGAAATGAAATGTGAGGTCATAAGAGACACAGGAAAAAATGAAGCAATCTTTAAGAGCTGTCAGAGAGGTGGATGGTCCACCCTTCCAAGTACAGAGGAACCATTATTTCACGATCTTGTCTAATATCTTGCTCTCTCACTGTTGGTTTGTTTTTTTTTTTAATGCTTGTCTTCTCAGTGCATCCTAACGTGAGCCAGGGTTGCCAAGGAGGGTGTGCTACATGTTCTGACTACAACGGATGCCTGTCATGTAAGCCCAGGCTCTTTTTTGTTCTGGAGAGGATTGGCATGAAACAGATCGGAGTATGTCTTTCCTCGTGTCCAAGTGGATACTATGGAACACGGTATCCTGACATTAATAAGTGTGCAAGTAAGTGCTGGGGAAAGGGGAAGCGCATGGATTTGTTTGTTCACTCTTAAATGCTGTGTCCCCTTAGGAGTCAAGTCAACAGAGAAGCAGACGGACAGGCCGTGTCTTTATTTGTTCAGTTCTTTTATAGTAGTGCAGTAAATATTAACCCGAGCAAGAAGTTAGGGGGAAAGGTCACAAACCGGCCTAAAGCTTAGGGATCCTGGCTCTGCATGAATGACCTGCCTAGGACCCAGGTGATGGTCTCCTCCTCTCCACCCCCATGAGAAAGGGAAGCGCCAGTGGGTGCCAGGTACTGCCCTCCGGCTGCAAGAGGGAGAGGTGGCAGCTCTGAAGAGCGGAGACCGAGGGATGCTGAATCTCGGTGGCTGGAGCCGTTTAACCCACTGCCCTTACCTGCCTGACCTCTGCGACAAGGAGAGAAGATGCGGCATTCTTTGGAGACACAGTTTGACCTGGTCTCTTTATAGCTTGTCTCAGACTCAGTGTAGTCCTCTAAATGGCTGTAGCGGCTGGCCAGTTTTCAGCCTCATTTGGGGGAAGTTACTGATTCATGTTGCCTTCAGGCTGGGGGACAAAGAACTCAACTCTAGTCTTTACCGCTCAGGCAACATTTTGACCCCACCATGTATTTTGAACCATAAATGAACTGGAAAAGATCGCAATGTCCTCCCCACTCCTCTTTTTGTTGTTGAATTCACTGTTTTTGATCCCGCAAGTGATATAAAAACATAAAAGCGACAGCCAAGCAACTCTCCCAGTTTTAACCTCGTAATAAAAGTTACTTAATGAACGGACCCCAGAGTAAAGTCTTACAGAGTAACTTGACACTGTAAAGTATTTGCTCACTTTTTAGCAGTGTGTGGCCTTACATATCAGATGTGAGCTCTGCCATACACAAGTTTTTAAGTATTTCTTTTAACAATATCTGAGAACTTTGAAATATACCACTAATGCCAATTTGGGCAGTCATATAGAGAATACATGAAATACAACAGGACATCTGACTGAACATCAGGGAGTCATTTAAAAAAGAAAAAGATGTTGATGTAAACCAGTCTTAAGCAGATTCTAAATTCTGGCATATTTTTATTTCTCCTGCATGAATGGAGATAGATACTGTGGAACCGGCCCAGTACCTGTGCCCTGTGGGGTTAATTAGTACCTATGCTGTGTTGATATAGAGCAGAAGATGTCTATTGTTATTCTGATGGGCTGTGCTCTGTCTTCTGTTTGCCTAGGTCTGCAAGAAGACAAGCAGTATAAGGCCGTTCAGCAGCAGGCCATCCTTATTAAACCCTCACTTATGTCAAGGTCACTTGCGGCTGGCCTCACTGTGTGTACAGGCCACAAAGAAGAGCTAAATAGAATTTGCTTCCTTTGAAGATGTTTTAACATTGCTACAATTGTGGGGTTCTGGTATATGTGAGAGAGCCCACAGTGTTTCGTGGCAAAGAGCAACAACATTGTTGTTTACTGTTTGCATTTCAGAATGTAAAGCTGACTGTGATACCTGCTTCACCAGAAACTTCTGCACAAAGTGTAAAAGTGGGTTTTACTTATACAGTGGAAAGTGCCTTGAAAAGTGCCCTGATGGGCTGGAAACCAACAATCACACGATGGAGTGCACTAGCATCGGTAAGTCCTGTCCCCCCATGTCCTGCCTGGTTTTCTCACGGGGGATGAGGGATCTAAGGCGGGTATGAGTTGCAAGATCAGTTACACCACCAGGGAAGTGCAATTTAAAATGGAAATGTTCTGCATCACAAGATGTATTCCCTAGCATAACAAACTCAAGGTATTTCCCAAGTCCACCATTTCACAAGAGGCACAAGCTTGGTTGTGCCCCACAAACACAGCCTTGATGCTAAGGGCAATCCTGCCTCAGGAAATACAGCCTGTTTGGTCTGCCCTGAGGCAGAATGACATCCATCTCTTACTTGCTCTGTTACAGGGCTATGCAGCACCGCTAACATCAAAGGTTCAAAAATCCTGAGCCAGACCCCACACGTACTTGAAAGATTAAAATACTAACTGCTTTGCTTTAGCTCCCTTGTACTACCTGAGTCTTCAAAGCATGCGTGCATCAACATTTTGAAGTATACCTTCACAAAGGTGAAGGCTAGAAACTAAAACATTCAGAAAAAAAAAACCCAAACCCCAAAACCCTCCAAATGGTATATGTGCATCATCACCTGACTCCAGAAACTGAGGATTAAAATAAACCACCAAATAGTGTGGCACTGTCACTGAAGGAATGAGATTGGCGACACTGGTCCTGTGACTCACTGGCTGCAGAGAAGAGACCTGCTTTTGTATCTCTCCAGCCTCTGACTCACAAGCTCCGATTATTCACGCCGGGGCAATTTTGGAGGTCGCCACACCTAACTGTCTGCTCCATCCCTTTGCCACCCCTCCGGCTGAATGCAGAATGAGTAATATATTTGCCTCTGGGCTGCTGCAGTTGACATTCCCTGCCATGGGCATGCTGAAGCTGAGGCAAGGTTCAGCTTATTTTAGGATGCCAGCTGTGAATTGTGGTGGCTGAGGGCTGTGAACTGTGGTAGAAGCGGTAACCTCTTCAGCCACCAGCAACCAGGGAGCAGTTAGGCACAGTCTGGCCATGATGGAAAGCTCCTCCCCCACAGTATCATGCACATAGCTCTCCCTGGCATCGCATATTTTGGAGGGGAAGTAATGCAGGGATAAAAATAATATACAGTAGTTTGGTGTTTTCCTTCTCAAATATATATTAGTTCGAGTGGTAGTGATGTTTTTTACGGTTTTATTTTCAAGCAAAGACTTTCATCTTTGAAAGAAATTCAAGGGATCATTTTTGTTTCTTGATGGCTGTTTCCAAGTGCTGTAGACTTAGCTGCTTTAACAATGAGTCAGTCTCAACTAGGAAAAGCCATTTAAAGCTACGGAGGAAAAACAGAACCTTTTTGTGCACGTGAAGACCAATTATTTTAACAGGAGAGCTCCAGTGTAATATGAAAAACAAAATGACCCACATGACAATTCACTGGAGGAAGGCTCAGGGATTGCCTGAGGTCAGTTATATTTTTAGGTTTTGAAAAATTTGGAAGTAAATTCTGGAGCTGGAAAAATGTTGACTTACAAATTCCTCCTTATAGAGTAGCTGGAAGTCTTTCCTTCTTCAGCAGTGGTTTATAGTCTTAAACACACATGTGAACATAAAGTAAATATAAATGTTTACTATCTTTTTGCCAGAAAAGGATACTGAGGAGACGACACAAAAGAAGGATGCTTACTAAAAGCACACTGTTAAGCTTCCAAGGTTAATCCCATTTTTGTCTACAGTGTTTGGACAAGTGTCCAGCTGCACACCTTTTGAGTTCCCAATAGTATAGGATGCACATTCAGATCACTTTGGTTTATGAACTGTAACTCGCACTTTTCTGAAAAGCTTGCACCCCCACGACCCAAATTCTCCTCTGCCTTGCCTACTTACAGCTTGCATACGCTACAGATGATGGCTCTTTCACTATTTAAGCTGAATACCAAGCAGCGGATCACCAAAGATACTTGATTCTTAATGTAGTGCCTTTTGATATCAGTTGGTCCTTTATAACTTTATTCATTTCCAAATTCAATACCTTTGAGACCAGCTGCAGCAGCTTGACCCCATGACTTCACTCTCCTTTCACATAGGCATGACCGAAGTTTAATTCCACTGAAGCCACCAGGTTTTATACCTCCACAAAACCAGAGCAACCTCAGAACAAGCCCCAGTAACTGATTTCATTGAGACCAATCGTGTTGTTGTTGCCACGTTTCAGGAATGGAATTACGAAGCAGCGAGTACAAAATAGTAACTGACATAATTATTTGACATTATTTTGTGCAGTGTATCCTCAGCAGCCCAATTTCTGTCAATTTGCTGCTGCAAATCCTGATTAATTCCATTAATTTTTGCCACCTTTTGGCTGATGCAGAATAAAATTAATGTACCATATGCATTGTGTATACAAAAAGATATTGGCCAGGCTCAGCTTGTCCTATGTTTATTGCAGTGCACTGTGAAGCTAGTGAGTGGAGTCCATGGAGCCCTTGCACAAAGAAAGGAAAAACATGTGGTTTCAAAAGAGGAAATGAAGTAAGGGTCAGAGAGATCGTACAGCATCCGTCAGCAAGGGGCAATCCTTGCCCAGCTACAAGCGAGAGCAGAAAATGTATTGTACAAAGAAAGAGATGTCAGAAGGAAGGAAAAGGTACCACGTTATCATCATCATAATACAAGATTGGTATTGTGCTTGTTTAATAACTCACATCTGAATTCCCAGGCCTTGATTGCAGGCTTCATCAAAGCTCACATCGATGTGGTGTCCTTTGGGCTGGAGAGAACTGTGCCCTTGCCTGGAGTGAATAAAGTCCTAACGCTGCTCAAAAAATGCGCTTTGTGTGATCTAGACAGGACAGGGTGGGCTGGATGGGAAGGCACATTGTCTCTCAGTTCTGCTGAAAGAGCTGCCAAGATGTGCATGTGGAGCTCGGAACAAAACGATCCATCATAAAATATGTCATGGTGGGAGTTGTTTGTTGGATCAGGCAGACAAGGTTCACACTTCAACCATGGGATTCCTCCAAACCGATTCCTATTTCATGCTTCCCTACAGTTAAGACCATAACTCTTGCAATTGCAGCCCTGTGGCCTCTCTCCCACCCTGAACTCCTTCCACTAGCTCTGGCTGAACAACGTGGCCTCATCCTGCCATATGCATCTGGCTCATGGAGTCCCAGTATGGGAGAAAGACCACAACACTGCATGGCAGCCAAGGGAAACTTCACTTGGTTTCACCCAATAAGCAAGAGTGCCAGCAGAACCGCCCCTCCATGGAAGCCAGCTTGTTGGACTTATTCCTCATCATGGCACCTAGTGAACG
This sequence comes from Burhinus bistriatus, assembly GCA_013397275.1. NCBI lineage: Eukaryota > Metazoa > Chordata > Aves > Charadriiformes > Burhinidae > Burhinus > Burhinus bistriatus. The sequence continues at coordinate 507,094 of VYXH01011288.1, read as the reverse complement.
GCATCCCACATGTTAAGAATGGGACATGCTTAAGAAGTCTATGAAATAGTAATTTATACAAATTGCACCCAGCAGACATTGTTGTTCTGTTGTTCCCTTTTCTCCCCTTCTTGCAGCAGGGAAATTACTTGCTCTGTCCCTGGTGCAGTTACTCTCCTTGGCACAGGAGTGTCAATGGAATATTTCCTTTTCCTCATCCCTCCCATTTTCCCCATCCTTCCCATTTCCCCATCCCTTCTATTCCGTCCTTTCCTCCCAACTCAAAAGCAAGGTTTCACACCTTTTGAGGATGAGTGGAACAGATAGAGCAGCTGCCTCCTGTGTGAACATCTGTAAGCAGCATGAGCTGCTGGTACCAAGTAGTAACTTGTACTTGTTGCATTGTTAAATGATCGCTAGGGTTGCTGCAGATCACTTATACAAACACTAAGGGGGTTTGGAGCTTGTAATCCTTTTGAAGGTTGGCTTGTTCCCTAGGGATGTACCTCATGAGAAGGGAAATAATGTTAGAAGGAGGATCTTATGAACCAGATAGATACAGGTGCCTCCTTCCCCTCACCCAAGACCTGGCTAGAGCTACTGATTTATGGGAATCTATGGGGCAGATGTCACCTCCTCCTCCTTATGTCAGGCAGTGCCTGAAAGAGGTAGAGAGGTGTATCTGCCCCAAGAGGAGCAGCCAAGGCAAGCTATTTACACGTTCCCTTATGCTTAGAATCTATATCCAAGATGTCCATGCTTGCCTCTGCTCCTGCATAGTGGCACAATTTGAAACACAGCCCCTCATTAGCCCACTGTAACTGGGGGAAGTGTCCTTTTTTTTCCTACCAAAGCTAATTTTGCCAGAGTGAAAAATATAGGACTGAACTGTAATTTTGAAACTGTGAAACTGTTTTTTTGAGGTGATAATGATGTTGTGTATTTGTTTATGGCAATTTGGCAGTCTCTGCAGATTGGACAAGACATTTCTCTTTGAGAAATGCCTGCTGTTCCTGCGTAGTAAGTACTTTAGAAGAAACTACTCACGTATTTTACTGTCAATTCTTTTTTTATGGGATCTAAGCCAAACCATACTTGAAAAACACTGCACACCACAAGAATTCATTCACAATCATGAATCTTTTTCTTTCTTTTTTTTTCTGCAATGTGCATAAAGGTGGGGGTTTTTGTTCCTTTTGAGCAAGTCACTATATTCTAGCCTGTTTTGCACTTAGTAGACAATCCCTTTGAAACCAATGCAGGCAGATGGAACCTATGTTCCAACTCTACCCATGCCCTTGGAATTTGTATGTCTATGTTGGAGAGCTATTTTTTCTTTTAACATTTTGAAATCCACCACTATATACTCCTCAGTATCCACAAAAGTCTGTCTCATTCATTTTCATCCACCTTCACAGGTGTCTTTTAAAAAAGACAATTCTTCATAAAACTGAGGGAATTCACACATAAAACATTAGGTTAAAATAGCTTTAAGGGATGGATTATGGTGACAAGCCAGGAAACTGAGAATTAAGCTAAAAGTTTTCCTTCTGTTCTTACTGGAATGGGGGAATGAAGCTTTCCAACTTAATCTCCAGGCAACTTATCTTCCCTACTGCCACTGTCCCTTAGTACACAGAGAGAAACTTCTGTTCTGCTTTGAACAGAATAATTGCATGAGAAACCAAGCCAGGCTCTGTTCTTAGGACTAGCTGCATCCAGTCAGCGAGTGCAGAAGGAGGTAGCAACAAAAACACTTTGGGAAAGGAAGGGAAAGTAAATATGTTTGTATTTACTGTTAAGAAATATTGAAAACGCTCTTTTATACTGTATGGCTCCCCATTGCCGCTCAGGCATTGCTTTGGAGTTTAGCTTTCACAGCATCGGCTTTTGAAGTCTAGCAGCAGACCCAGCAGTTACCAACAGTGCTGCTAATCTTTTCTCCGCGGCCGTGAAGAGAGAGCTACATCGGTCAGCCTCCACCATTTCCATGTTGAATAGATGTCTGTGGCCAAGGGAGTTAGGGCAAAGACCACATGATGACGGGGTGTGCTCGTCACAGATGCCTCAATGACTTTGCTCAAGAAGTTGAGGTCAGAGACAGGATGTTAGTCAGTTAAGTCGCTGCTATCGCACAGAAGCAAGGATATGTTTCTGGAATTGCTACGCAAAACGAGATAAAACGGATGAAAAGGGGTTTTTTTTGTTTGTTTCCATCTGCTGGTGTGTCATTAAAGCTGGTGAGATCTATTACAACTCTTTTTTTTCCCCTCACTGGCTAGAAAATGTTTTACTGGGAGAAAGTGCTAGCATTTTCAGAATGAATGCAAGCAAATGGGAATAATGAGGATACAAATAGCCTGACTAGCCTAAAAGGCTCTTTTTACTCATTTTAGTGCTAAATTAGTTGATCCCGATGTGTTCTGATGCAGTAATTCCCATGTGTTTCACATACAGTCTCCTTTTATAGTTCAGTGCCATCCAAACAGCACTATAATTTATTTCATAATTCTCCTCTTTTAATTCCATGATGATGAGTTCTTTTAGTCTGCATGACTGTATGATTTTAAGTTCCAGTTTCCTCTTCTTCCTGTATTTCTCTCACACTTTTTGTTTTGTTCCCCCAGTGCAGTGCACTGTTCCTTTTACCTTCCCATACGTAACATCTTCTGGGCTCCTGCCTTTTACCAATAGACATACGTTGAGAGTCACATGTTTCCTGTAGCCATGTTCATTAATGGCAAATGGCAAATAGATGTACTGCAAAAGCATAACTTGCAGGGCTCTTCAAACACTGCAAATTATCCATCAGTATTATTTCTTTGCCCTAAGAAATGTGCTCTGGCCAAACACAAGTCCCTTTGGACTGCTGTCTGCAAACGTGTGAGATGATTGACTTTCACTGGCCAAAAAGCGAATATCAGAATTGCATACAAAAGTATCTGTGGGGAAGGAATTGCACATTTTCATGCATGAGTAATTCTGCCAAGAAGAGAACATTCACCATATGACTTTCTGGTGAGTCCCAACTAAACCCCCCAGAGAGCAGACAGTTTTATGTGCTTTCAGAGAACATGTTCTGATCAGTTTGAAGAGATTAAAAACAGTCACCAAAAGACTAAGTGTGTAGTTATGAACAAGGAAGACATCTTAGAAATCTGGGTATTATGCAAGGCAATAGATAGGCTACATTGGTTATACAGTTGTATTGTTGTAAACAAATAAATAATACATTTTGATTGTTGCTTCTTCATATCTTGATTTATTTGCATGCTGGTGGCATTTAGATGTTCAAAGGAGAGAACCAATGTTAACTGCGTCCAGTTCTGTGCAAACACACACCAAAGAAAGTTCCTTTTCCTAACAGGCAAAATTCAAGCATTAGACATGAAGACACGGTGGGATAAATGTAGAATAGCGTATTTCTTTTTCACTGTGGAGTGCAGGAATTGCCACCTTGTACAGTCTGAAAGCAGGATACTGTTATGAAAGGAAGAGGGGCAATTTTAGTCAAAATTCACAAGACTGCAACTGCCTGGAGGCAAGGTAGCTTGTCAGCTAATGGTTTGTGCTGTAAGGAGAATAAAGATACTATATGTTGTGAACTTTTTTTTTAGTGTACAGCAAGAATAAGAGAGAAAGCAGTGTCTTTGAGATGAGGAGCTGAATTCTAGGTGCAGACTGGTGAATGAAGGGAACAGGATTTGTTGTTGAGCAGTTTTAATAAGGAAGGGTATGTATTTTGGGGAAATAAAATAAAATAAGTGCTACTATCCTGCACTGCGTACATGTGACTATAAAAATCCACGTTTGAATTGAATAGCTCAGAGACTCAGCTCATCTCTGTTGTTTCTTTGAACCAGTTCCTCCACCCCTTATTGCTATATGTTCGCATAATGCTTCAGACATATTAATCAGATCATGTCTGAAAATGTCTTCAGTTAGCTATGGTGTGAGGAAGGAATCCTACCAGGCATCCATCAGATTTCCAAAACCACCACCCAGCTAAAAATCCCAAGCCATTCATCAAGAATTTACTTTAGCTGAAAACAATGTAACTTAATATTAACAAACTTAAAATATTAGGTAATAAGCTAATTTCACTCACTTAACTTAAACTCATTGAGTTACTCCCCCTAATGTACACGGCTCTGATGCCGTACGGATCCACATAATGACAGAGCACACACAGAGGGCTCTGCAGTCTAAACTAAGTTGCCCCTTTAGTATTTCTCACAAAGAAAAGTTTCTGCAGTTGATCTCCAGTTGAGGTAGAGTAATTTCATTAACAGTCAGTTAAGCTGTCCCAGGCAAAACAGAGAAAGAAAAATAGAGCCCCTACTAAAATAAAAGAAAAGATGCATACGTTGAATTACATTTTAAAATGTACATGGAAGTACAGTAGTGAAGGAAGCCATTTGAAATCAGCTGGACTTTCACCACTTCTTTGTACAGGTTTTTAACTGTAGCATGTAAAAGCAGGGTTTTGTGATCTTCACAACCCATAGAAACTCCTATGTAGCCACTTAAGACTTGCGTAAGTACGTGCCATATCAATGTGTTTATTCATGTGGTAAGACTCAATTTTCCCCCAAAATTCTGGACTGCCAGGCCTCTGAAACAGTTGCTTGTGCATTTTGTTGAGCTCTGTTGTCACACTGGACAATCTTAATTTGACGTGGATGAGATTTTCACAGAGAGGGTTTTGCTGTCTGAGAATTCAGACAAGGAATGACAAGCTGGGACTCCCCTGAGCCTCCGCAGGCTTGGCAAGAGCATGATGGGATTCACTGCACTTAAACTGGACAGCAAAAATTAGTTGGTTTTGTCAAAGGGGAGAGGGATCCATGACACTGCAAGATGGATTCTAAGAAGGGCAAAATAATTTGCCTCCTGAAAGTGCCTGTTACTTCCCAATGACTGTTAAGGACAGCCTAGTATGATTGATCTGGATTTTTACCTGCTAACTTTTAAATTAAAGGGCACATTTTCTCCATCTGCACAGTAATAACTTTGCAACACTGCAAAACCTAAACCAAGGTTCCCCCAGGCTGACTCTGTAAGCAAGACAAGCGTGTTTCAGGGGAAACACCACAGTAAACAAAAAGTAGAGTCGAAAAATATTCATTCCCAGTACTGATTTCATTTTTTGTTGGTAAAATCAGCGTTACAGCAGTATTTTGTTGTGTTTGTTGATAAACATCTAGTAGTGGCTGTACACCTGCTTATTCAAAGGTGAATTGCCCTTTACAGAGCAAGTTATGAATAGTCTGTCCCTACACACTTCACACACCAAAGACAAAAGTCTCTTTCCAGGGCAATGGAGGCCCACACCAGTGCAGTAATTCCTCAGTGTATTATTTTTAAACAAATTTTTCTGCTCAAAAAAAAAAAAAAAGGAATTGGGGGAAATTCTGGATATTTTTGGTACTCAGTATTTTTACTTAATCCCATTTGTCCTAAGCATTGCTATGTGAGAAAGTAAGATATTCCAGTTGCAGCTCAGCCCAAAAGTCACATCCTCTCCCTCATGTATAGCTCAGTGGCATTTAAACCAAGAGGGCTGGAGCATGTGAGCCAGGGAGACATCACAGCGCACAGTTCGCTGGTGTAACTGTGAGAGATGGGGTGTCCTGTGTGAAGGTCACTAGTGTGGTTATGGTTAATGACCTTACTCCATGGCAGGTCACAGGACTTCTGAAGCCTCAAAATGAACACAAAGCTAATTACTGCATCCCTGTGTTTACATACTGCATACGCCAATGGGTCATAACTCTGGCCTTTGCGAGCCTCAGTTACTATAATTGAGGAATCTGTCTTGTGAAGAGTTTGGTTGTTTATTTTCTGTTTGTTGCTGCCAAGAGGACCTCTCATTTCCTTTCCTTGCAGGGGTTTTGACTCTTTAACTTTAACACATTTCCAGCCTCCAAGAGTAAAGCTGTTGAGACTGGGAATCCACTAGTTGTAACACGAAGTGAAATGGTGTCTTGGGGATGCCTTGAGCAAGGCTGGGCATGGAGAGCACAGCGCTGCCCACCGCTGCGGGCCGGCAGACGGGGGCGTGATCTAGAAAGGACATCTAGGTGGGAAGGGTTAAGAGGGAAAAAATAGACCCGATATGAGTCGGAGCAATTTGTGAATCCAAAATAGCTATTAGTAGAGGATGCACTGGTTCTACAGTTCAAGGGCTGAAAAGGTTGGAAAACGCCATTTTTAAGCTTTAATCATGGCATTCCCAAAATTTAATCACAGACAGTTTTGAAAGTCTTACTAGGTTACTACCTGCAAACTGAAATCTTAAGATCTGAACTAATTAATAGTAATACTGTGTTTTGCTACAAGTATGTTTATTTCGTTTGTGTTAGTGTGAACATTAAATTCTCATCATACCTCCCAGTTCTGACAGACATGTATCAACCACGCAAGCAGGTAATGCATACATGCTGTGTGCCTCTGCATGTATGGTACTATACACATATGCACGCACTGTGTACGTATGTACCATGCCAAGGTTGTATTCTCTGAATAATGTGCATCTCGATGAACAGTCAGGCTGAAAATGGCTGTGGGTATACACCAATCCGTCAGGCCCTCGGGTATCAAAATAGATTTTAGCCCCACAGGGTGCTGGGCTGATGCTGTCTCTGTGCTCCTTGGGAGATGTTCTCCTCTGCCGCTGCCAGCTCCTCTCCTGCCACCTCCCATCTTCTCCCTGTCCTGGGGGGCCTGGGAGCAGCAGGGTGGTTGCTCAGCTGCCCTGAGGTCCTCTGGAGGGTGGTCTAAAAAATGTGCTGGACATGCTGCTAATAAAGAGCATCAACCTCATATTAACAGGAATGGTGTCAAAGCTGAGAAAGAAGAGCGTGGTCAACTGCTCTCATAAGGGAAGTGAATCAGAAAATAGCTGATTGCATTCTTCTATTAAAATGTGAACGATGTGAGAACTCTTACCCTTGGATCACTAAACCAAATAAGGGCTAGAAATCAGCTCTTTTTCTGATCTTTCCTTCTGGTGCCTCCTTGTGCTCCAGATTTGGCTGGCTGACTATCTTTTAGATGCCTGAGCTCTGTAGGAAAAACAGGAGGGAACACAAATGTCTCACGAACCCCTCCTCCTTCCCCTTCCAAAGTGCCCATCAAGTATTCATTCAGCACCAAATTTCCAGCACCCGCCTAAAATCTTCTCTCTTGAATAAAAATGTTTGGGATTGAGAGGAGCCACTCCAGCTTTAGAAGATGAAATCCGCAGCTGTGTCTATACTGCTACAGAAAAGCAGGCAAAGGTCTGCTCCTTGGCCACAAGGCCAAGGGCCACCTTCTGGCTTGCACCCAAACTAGCTGGGGCTATTCCCTCTGTAGCAGGTTTGACAGAGGAAGAGGGACGGCTGTTGCAGGTCAGAGTCCTAAAACAAACTACCAGTTATGCTGTGCAGACATGCAGGGGTCTGCCTGGTCTCTGGCTTTCTTCCCTGGTACAGATGTACTTTACTTATCCATGGCACCTTCACCTTCAGCGAATTCACACGGCTGAGTTTCAGGGAGAGGCAAATAGGAAACTGTGGCTACTCTCTCCTCTCGGCGCGAGGCAGAGACCGTGTGTGAAAGAGCCAAGTATCATCGTCTTCCTTGCCCTGCCTGCACAGCCGCACTTGCCTGTCTTTCCCTCCATACTGGTCTTTCTATCACTTCTCGCAGCTGATGCTTCCCAAGTCCTTGCCCTAACTTCTAGTGCTTTAAGGAGCTCTTTCTGAGGAAGGGACATTTTTGTCACAGCTGGAAGAGGAAATAAGCTTCTTCCAGGCTGTGTGCCCCGGCAAGATGTCTTGACAACTTCTTTCTCTTGACTCGCCAGAAGACCACAGCAAGCTGTTTTCTCACATTTGGGTACTATTACCACAAAGTAAAGGAGAAGGGAAGTGGCTGCTGACAGCAGGGCTCACCCAGCTCTCGCCACCGGGAGATATAAACCCCTCGCTATTTTGGCCTGTGTGTCCTGGAAAGAAGAACAAATGCAAGAGAGAAGTTTGCTAGTACATCTATCAAATTTAGTCCAAGAATGTGAAACATTTGGGCTATGTGAGCTACAGGGTAAATCAGGCAGTCGATGTTTCGAGTCTAATGGTGACACACACAGCACTGTTTAATCAGCTAAATCCTGGGCTGTGGAACACTTCCATGTATAGCAATGCTGTTATAACACTGCCAGTCGTGGACAGCAATGGCACTCATTCACCATTGTATTATAGCTGCCCTTCTTTTAAAGGGCCTGATCCAAGACCCACTGAAATCCCATTGACTTCAGAGTACTTTGGATCTAGCCGTAAAGAAGGGATTTTCAGCATTCCTTTGTAACAAAGCAAAAACAAAGGAGCGCTTTTTGGCTGCTGCTTCTCCTCATCTTACTGGATATTTGTCTGTTCTTCCCCACCCAGGCAGCTCTGTTTGCTTTTCCCCACCCAGGTCTCTACATCTCCAGTCTCGTCGTCTCTTCTCAGCTCACTCTCCCTGCCAGCTCTGACACCTGATGTAGCCTTTGGTCTGCTTAGGCTGCCACCTCCCAGCTCTCTTCCAACCTCAGAGCTTTGAAAAAGAAAACACTTGCTGCCATAACTTTCCTTTACAAAGGTCCAAAGGAGCTTCAGAGCATTCCAATGAGATGGTAACATCCAATGTTATTATCAGAGATCATAAAGATCAGGAGAGAGGTTGTGGGAATCTCCATTGTGGAAGAGTTTTAAGGAGGTCAGACAAACATCCACCATAGGCAGTCTAAGTGGTAGTTCAGCTTCACGGCCTAGTAAGGGACTAGATAACGCTTTGATAAGCATTTCTAAAATTGCTACAAAATTTCCACAAATTTTTTTCTTGCCAGTTGCCTTCTGTAAGACTTCCACAGAGAGAGATAGCATACTGCACATTTACAGAGCACAAATCCAAGTATCTGTATCTACTGACATCAATACAGGGCCTCCTGCTGTCTTCCCCAAGCTCAGACTTTTATTTGGGCCTGAGTCAAGGAACTGAAACCAACTTTCCTTTCATTTTGTCCAGTTTAGTCATTTCCATTGCTGAAATATGTGCTCACGTTCCTCTTTGCATTCATCAGCTTTGAATCATTGTTATAGGAAGAGCGTACGGCTGGATTTTCTTACAGAAAATTCCAGTGAACTTGTTACACTAATTCACCAGACATATAAGCTAGCACCTCTCTGCCAATGAAGCTATGTATATTTTAAGGGCAGATGAAGATTTGTCCCATGAGGGTCATATTTCTGTATGCTTAGGCCTGAAAAGGAATGAGCTAATTTTAAGGATGGATACAAACAAATTTCATTTTTCAGTAATTTTTGTTGAAGCAATTTTGCAGTGGCAAGAAATTAAAGGGGAGAAAAAACCCTCCACATCTATCATTTAAGGATGTAGTGGCCACGCAAAATTGAGAAAAGCATTTCCTACATTTTCTCTTTTTAGTTCCTTGAAATCCAAAATGGTAGCAAAAGACTTAACCAACAGTCCATGAGTGAAACATACACAGGTGTTATTAAGGCTAGAATTTAACGATTAACAGTGGAGATTTTTCTTTCATGTTTTGGTTTACAAGCAAAATGACCCAGTAATGAAATTTCTCAATTCTAATCTAATCCTGCTCAACATCTATGGCAAACAGTAGCCCCAGTATAAAGATTTACAGCTACAGTTATGTCTCTGCTTTGTTCTTAAGCATGTATTTACTTCTGCCCATTTGCTTTCTGAAATTCTCTCTCTCATTTGTCATCTGAAGAACTCCATTTAAAAGGAAAACAGGCTTCAGACATGAAACACAGCTACATTCCTGAAACATGAGATGAACAACCTTTAATTCACGCAACCTTTCATTTACAGTAATGTTTAATGGATGGGCCAGTTTCATTATGGACAATGCCTCTCCCTGTCATTAGCCTGCAGAAAGGTCTAAAACTCTTAAGCATTTAAAGGAACGCTGTTTCAGGCTCTGTATTCTCTCCTTCCCTCCCTCTCCCCCTCCCCGTCACCCTTTCTGACTGCCCTTGTTCTAAGTGCATAATCTAAACGCCGTACTCTGCAAATTGCACTTATTGTTGGCTTCGAGCTTTGAAGGACCCTTCTGAACACTTTTTATACAAACCCTAACAAGGTCAGAGTTGGAAAAATCTCAGCTGGTGGACTTGGATCGCATGAGCTAGTGACCATTTATAATTAATATTAATGAATGGCAGACGACAGATGTTTATTGCTTAAGTAGAAATGTGCATTGCTAAACCAGAAGGATTTAGTTTAAATCCAGAGGAACTGACTTTATTTCTTGTACGGATGTGGGTGGTGGGAGGGAATGCCAGTGGGTGATCCAGCCCCTGCTACCTTTAAGCATGAGCAAGGAAACGATACTCTGTAAAAAAAAGGATTCTGAGCTCTCTATTTGATTGAAGCATGATGTTTGGTCCTTCAAAACATTAACTGAAGTAAGGAGGACTCTCTGTCCACTTCAGTGGCTCTGATTTGCAGCAGTAATGGTTTTTATCCAAAGATCCCAAAGCACTTACCAAAATTAAGGAACTCTTACCTCCATTTTACAGTTCTGGAACCTGAGGAAGTCTTATGAAGACCATATTTTAAAGAAAAAAGAGGTTCGTCACTGAGACAAAGGATCACATTCCCAGCCACAGTATATTTTATGTTGCTGGATTTTTTTCCCCCAGTGGTCTTAAATCAAACTAAAGCTACAATGAATAAATCTCTTAAGTTTAAATGTGACACAGTGGAAGATGCAATATGGAGATAGAAGAGTCCCTGTGAATCCCTCTGAATACTACAGGCTTAAGGTTGATGGAACCTCTATTTTCTAACTGAAAGTAACTCACTCTTTCAGAGCACATAAATCAACTTCCTGGACATAGGGATATCTTGGGTAACATTTTCAAAAGTATATGAACAATTTAAGTAACTTCTTAGAGTTTCTGGCTGAGGTTGGAGAAAGGGTCTATTTGCTCTGGATTCTTTGGACAAAGCATCCTGCTCCTTTTAGTCTCTTACTACAGTAGGTGTGCACCAACTGTTTGCAGTTTTCTTGCCCCTGAGATTTCTATACTTCTGTGTGACAGTCTATAAAGTATTTCTGAGCATGTCATACCAGACTTTTGCAAAATATTATTGGGTTTAGCGGCTACAGGGTTGGTCTCAGATGTTACAGAACAGTGCCTAAGGAGTTGCTAGCAAAAGCAGGTGGCACTCAGATCTGTAGAAACAGTGAGTAGTTTTTCCTTTAGACTAATGTAAAAGTTCCTAGAGCAGGCAGGAAAGTGATTAGTTACTCAGTTTTAAAGAGAAGTATGAACATATTAGTTGACCAGTGTACAGTGGGTTTCTTCATCTGCAGGCAGGAGGCAGCTGGAGACAGAGAGACTGCTGGTCCCCACAGTCCCAGTTTTCAGAGGCTAGAGAAGGTCCTGACTTCTTGCAATATATTGTAGTCCAGAAAAAAATCATTCACTGAGCTTTTGCTTTGGGTTCCCTAAAACCTTTCTGCAGCCCTACAATTTGGTTCTTGTAACCAACCCTGCTGTATGGGCACACCTGGAAGTGTAAAGCGCAGGATTGCTGCAGCACTCTTAAGACCCAAGCCAAGCACCAAGCAGAAAAATAAAACATGCCTAATGCGAGTTCTGCTGAACTGCCATTGTATACTGCTGGTAGGAACTGTGTTAGACAGGATGCAGGGCAGATCTGGTGGGGTGGCTAAGGGGTTACAGACTTCCCTTAGCATTTGGTGGTGTCCTCTGTCATAGAATCACAGAATGGTTAGAGTTGGAAGGGACCTTAAAGATCATCTAGTTCCAACCCCCCTGTGAGGGACAGGGACACCTTCCGCTAGACCAGGTTGCTCAAAGTACTCCACTTGCTTTTTTTTACTTCCCCTTATCCACCAAGATTTCACCTCAAAACACCACAGTGAGTGACCACATACAGCTATGGGGCTCTGACCAACTCCCCATATGAATATCTAGCAGGCAGCAGCAAGCCTCCTATGTTCGGCATAAAAGCCAGTGCCCTGTCTGCCTCAGCCATGGTGGGAGCAGGATTTGCCTTAAATTCTCCAGCCCCAGCCCAGCTACAGACACTTCTACACTTCCCAAACCCACCGCTCCCTGGAAAACTCGACATGCTAAAAGAGCATCCATGTCCTTCCCCCACTGCTCTGTGGAGCCTCAAAACCCAACTTTCTTAGGTCTGGCTGACGGAAGGCGATAAGGATGCCCTCCCCATCAAACAGACTTTTTGCTTTTCAGGTTTTTCAAATGTGCTTGGTGCAGATGGGATTTTCTCCCAGTGTGTGCTGCACAGTGTTTTCAAAGAAGCATCACTGGTGGATCGAGGCATGAGAGGCGGCTTTCTCATCTCGGTGGGGGCTGCATCTCCTCTAACCTTTGGGCCATGGGACCTTGTTCATATCCGATCTAAATGGCATGGTGTTCAGTTTATAAAGTATACTAACTGAAGTGGACTCCAGTGATGCACTGTCACATGGCATACTCATTCTTCACATTCCAATTCAAGTTACTCATAAAGCCGGCTGCTCACTTCAGTGTGCAAAGCCTGTGTTACTACAAACAGCTCTAAACGCACAATTCATTCCCAGAGAGATTTAAAAAGAATAAACTTATCACATTCTTGGGAAAAAAAAAAAGACAAGACAGCCTGGATAAAATTTACATGGACAATTTCTAGGACAGGGACACCTTCAGTTGAAGACTTACGGGCAATGTTAAAATATTTGCATTCAAGCTTTTTTCATGCATGTCCTTCATGACCCTTACTTAGAAATCTTTTTTTTTTAATATTTTATAGGGCTGAATTTTCCAAAGGAATGGAAAATACCAGATTATCAAAGTCATCACATTTCCCAGAAACTTGCTGATTTCAATGAAGCCCCAGTGGAAAGTAGGCAGGTTTTGAAACAACTTTGCCTTTGTGTTTCTGCCTAGTATCCTGCCAGCTTGTCCACTGGGTTGGCCTTTGGCAACCCACCTGGCAGGCTGATGAGGACTCAAGAGCCTGAAAACCTGAGATCCCTTTGACAGCATCTTGGTCACCCCAGCTCCCCAAGCATCCTAGGGCTAAGCTCTGAATCACTTTGGCATAAAAATTTCCTGAGCCTTTTTCAGAGGCAGCCCAAGAGTCCTGGTGATCCCAAACCCCTTCTCCACAAACTGCTCTCTACGTGGTGAACTGCCAGGTATTTTCTCAGTAGGTGAGAAAAACTCTTCAGAAACATATGGAGATGGCCAAAGTGAAATGTCATGTCATCCTTTTTGAAAGGGGACCTTTGGAGTCCCCAATCTGTATGAGATTTAGAAACCTGACCTGACATTTTAATCAGCATGAAAATGTATTTGGAAATATTGGCCCTACCTAGAGAGGGATCAATGCTTTGGCCAGCTGAAAGAGTACACGCACCTTGGAGACACGAAACAGAAAGAAACAGTCATTTTTCAACACCTTGTTTTGAAAGGTATCCTTGAAAGAAAAGTCTCCCTTCATTTACACCAGAGACCAACCCTGGTGACCTCCACGTGTTTGAGCAAGTACAACAGAAGGTGGAATCGGGCCTCCAGCAAATTTAAGTAACAGCACCCTGGCTCTGGGCTGGCGGTTTTGCTAAGTGGATCCATCAGGGTCTGCCGTCCCCCTGCGTGTTAGCTACTGCTGACTGGCTGATCCATCCATCAGGCTGGCCTGGGTTACCTGTGGGACACACATGGGCTCCCATCTACCTGTCAGCACAGGTGTCACTCTAGGTGGGAACGCAAACAAACTGCGCTTAGAGCGGAGGGGACAAGTGAACCGTGTAGAGCGGGGCCAAAGGGGCATCCTGTTGACTCCTCGTCTTCCTTCACCTACCTGCCACATCAGGAAACTTAAGGAGATGTAGGGAGGGGGCTTCAGGGGGAGCATATAGCTGCACCTATACCAGCAAATGAAATGGTGGAAGATGCTCGGGTGCCTTGGCCCTGGTGTCTAGTGTAGGGGCAGGGACTGCTGGCCTGGGTCGAGTGTTAAGAGTCGGCACTCGCAAATCCCCTCCAGGATCCATACTCAGCCATTGGTATAGCCCAGCTCCAAGCCGTGCTCGCTTAGGCAAAAAGCCATTCTTATGGATGCATCCAAACATCGGGGTTGTATAAGTGTCTTCTGAATTGGCAGGTTACATTAACGCAATCGGTTTAAGTAAAGCCAAGGAAAACGTCTTTTCTTGTTTATGCCTCCCTTCAGAGCACTCCCGAGTACAAATTTGAGTACTAAAGAAACAAGTTTCTTTGGGTGTTTTCTCCTTTTTACTATTGTACTAGAAAGAGTTCAAATGTCTGCTGAGGCACTAGCATCTGTCTCTTATCATGTATAACTTTTCTTGATTATTTCTAGAGAGGCAGACTAAACATGCAGCTCTGACATAAGGCAGCATCACATTTTTATTTCTAGTTTGCTCAAGAGCCTCCATCAGCTGAACTAAGTCTTTGAAAAGGACTATATTTATGACCTCAATCCAAGCTAATGGGAAGGCTTGGATTATTGGTGCCCAAAAGGAAAACAAGCTATTATAGATTTCTGCCAATATCCTGATGCTCTAACAACAGGGTAAGGGGTTTTGTTATCAATCACTACTATCGCCAATCTTTGTATTGGCATCTGATTATGTTAGTCTTAAAAGAGGCTTATAAGGTTGATTTGGACACTCATCCGCCTTTTTGCCACTTTAGGAGAGCTGTAAAAATCAAATCCCATTCAGAAGCCACCATCAATAATCTCAAAGCAAGCTTGGCGAGAAAACGCCACTTTCCTAAGTACCAGCGTGGTGTATGTCGCTTCCCATCCAAAGTAATGCGGAATGGTTTTCTGCTCTGATAAACAGCCATTACTTTCCTGTCTTTGGAAGCCGTGTTCAGAGTTTATAAGCTGTGGGTTCTTATAAGATGAAAACTGTTATGTAATTATAAAATTGCTGTTGTTAGCACAACACTAGTCCTCATTAAAACAAGGCGGTTAACAAATTCCCTTAGTCCCAACAGACAAGTGCAAAGGAAATAAATCACCACAGGCTCTGGTTTGAAGAGACGGCAGTAAATGTCTCCACAAACAGCAAACAGAACTCATTACAGAAATTCTCCTCCTCTGGCCGCTTCTTTGACTGGAGGATTCTTGTATTTTTAGGCACTGGCAATGTCTTTTCTATGGCACATGAGAGGCAGATCCAACCCATTTCTGTTGCAAAGAGGTCATCACAAAACAGTCAAGCCAGAGACTTTCCATAAGCCTTGCTTATGAGCTCATGAGTGGAGCAGTGTCATTTCCCAAGCAGCCCACAGAAGAAATGATCCATTCCTTCTTTTCACACACCTAATGGGACAGAACTTGCTCTTTATCTGCTACAGCAGCAAAGCCTCCGACATCTCCTTTCTCAGCATAGCTGTTCTGCTCAGCCTCCTCTCTTTCCTCTCGGCATGCTTTATGCAAACAGCTGTTGTGCAGGCCTGATCTATGACTGTGTTTAGACACAATGTTCTTGTTCCCCGTAACGTGCCTGTCTCAGCATTGTCCTCTTCTTGCAAGGGCAGGCTAGCACACACAACATAAATTAGAACATTTTTCAACTGAAAGCAATCTAGTAGTCCAGATCCTATTTTCACAGGCAAATAACACTCGAGGATCCTGAATCTCACAGAAAGACTTCTGTAGGTCTTAGGCTCCAAGACTGCCTAAAGTCTATACCTAAAGAAGTATTTCCATTTTCAAGAGGAGATAGGACCTGTAAGTACAAGTTAGTCAGTAAGTCCCCTTATGCAGCTGCTCAACCGTTAGCGTTGGTATCATTTGAGGTATCTTGGGTTACCTAAGATCACCACATAGGACTGTGAGTATGACACAAGCCTTAAGACCTGTATCCATCTGGACTGGTACGTGGAAGCCAGGTAGGCTGTCCTCATGCATCTCAACAGGAGGAGAACCTATGTTTGGCCAAATTAATTGCCCTTTGAATGCCTTTGGACCTTAGCTCCTCTAAAATTTTTACCCATATTCACTTCAGCAGTTGGTGTGTCTTCAAGGGTAAGGTCAGGAAATGCAACACTTTGGTCACCTGAAAAACTAGTTATTATAAAATAGGGCCACTATAACTAGGAAAACAAAGATTTCTGCTAAGAAAGTTATGCTGTTTAAACATCAGAAAGACATACCAGATGAATCAGCCGCTAGCGGCTTGTGAATGAAAGGCGAACGTCCTTTGCATCACTGGGCAGTTGGGGGTTTGGAGGCTTGTTATCTTGGCAAGTAGTGTGAATACATGCTACAGCCTGTGTTCCAGAAAAAAATGTGTCACTTTTCTTGAAAATGAGAGTGATCTACTCATTTGCATAATATGACATGACTGTATGGTAGATGGAGCTGCCGTAAGTGGTTTTAGAGCCCGGGGCATGCTCCTTTTACTGGTATCTTTGCTCAGCACATGTCATGCTGTTGTTGTCCAGGTCATGCCGTGAGGAAAGGGTGACAGACTTTTAGTCTAAGAGGACTAAAAAAAGTCTCTGAGAAGGGTGTGGATAGGTGGGAAGGAGGGCGACACAGAGTTGTGGCACTTAGCCCGCAGGTTTTGTACCCCTACCAGGTGGGGTACAGAGGAGGTATTGGGGCACTGGTACCAGAGCACCGGTACTGACATTGCTCCAGTAGCAGGGAGAGTGCCGAGAGGTCAGCCGAGGCTGTGAGCGGTGTGAAAGAACACTGTGGCACGTTACAGCTGTGGCTTGTGGTCTTTTATTATAGCTCTTCAGCTTATTACAGTGTAGTGGGAAGGATTTTGTGGTCTGTGGTGACATGCACAGTAGAAGCGCCAGGACCCTTCCAGATAGGGTCCTATTACGTTGGTGCCTGCAACCCCAACAGGCTCAGTGCAGTGACTCCTCTTGCCCCTTCTGCTCTCCCAGGGTAAATTTCTTCATGGGAGCGAGCCCTCCAAAAGAAATACAATCATCCCAAATGCCTGACACCAGATTCCTATCCCTCTGGGGTTTCCATGAGACCTACCCTGTGACACCCCCCCACCAAAGCGAAGCAGTTTGCACAATCAGATTTTATGCCTTCCTACGGTGGTTTGGGGTTTCAGTGCCCACAGAAGGAAGAAGTGAACAAATACGCTTCTTTGAGTTCCCTGTAGTAATTACAGATAGGGTGGGACTAAGTGACTATGCCTAAAGTAGGTGAAATCTCGAACCTGCGGTAGTTAATCCACGTCAGCCGTGATTTTTTCAGTAGGTCTCTCTCGCACTGTGCTTTTAAGTACCAAGTTCTCCCAAGTTGTGACCAACCCTTCCTCCCTTGGCTCCATAAAATATGGCTATAGGTCTAGCGGAAACCCCACATCCGATGCGATACTGCAAAGACTTCTCTGAAATACTCTGGCTTGCATACTTAAAGATGTACTCAGATGTGGATTGCATTAATACAGAGGCAGGGATTTCTTTGACCAGGGGCTATAAATTAGATTAACAAGAACTCAGCACCTTTAAGCCGATTGGACGTGTAATTATATTGCTGTCCGAATTAATTTCATGTCTGCATTTAATTTGAACTCCTGTGCTTCTCAGAATTATAGCATGCCTGTAGATTTTCTCCAATATACAAAGCTGCTATTATTAGAAGGCGGAAAGTATCCTCTGCCTACAAGAAAATTCCCCAGACAGTGCCTACAGACTGATTCTGCCAGTACAGTTGGCTGTACGAAGTTTCGGTTCTGGAATAAAAGCTATTGTAATGCCAAATAATTACTTCACAGAACTATTAGGATCTCATGAAGCCACACCTTCATGAGCGAAGCATTCTTTTGGAAAACGTTTTACTTCCTCCTATATGAAAAGACTTTCCCTCTTTCTTTTTTTTTTT
>VYXH01011288.1:461196-489159 GCA_013397275.1 Burhinus bistriatus | reverse complement strand
ACACACATACACCCGTAAAACGTGACATGTTCAAACACAGAAGGGTTTTTCTAGCAACAACGTTCTTCACGAGGGAAACGGACGTTTCGGGAGAATATTTTCTTCTAAGTGATGTCATTGCACCCTTTACTTCTTTGACGAGCTTCAGTTTTAGTGCTGTCCTTGCCTTTTCTTCTTCTTCCAATGCTAAGTAGTTTCAGAGACGAACTTGTAGACGTAACGGCCCGTGTCATTTTTGCACTTCTCATTTCACAGGCAGCCAAATGCCCAAATTTCCAGTGAATCTCCACAACTTCTGGCGTCCAGTTCAATGCACTGTTATAAAGTGGGCTCCGGCACGTAGTAGGAAGAAGAAAAAATATTCAGGAAGAAGCCTCTGGGAAGAAGAGAGCGGGGATATGACCAGGGAGAGAGATGCACGCAAGAACGTGGCTCCAGCTACAGCCCAATGCTAGCAGATAACTGCTGCTAGAATCTTCCCTTGGGTCTAAACTCAACCAAGGACTGACTAGAAGTAACATTATACTGCCGTATAAAAACTCCCATTTTTAAAAATAGTGGTGAAAGGAGCTAAACAACCAATAAAGATGTCCATTCTACGCTTTATTGCATTAGCAGAACAGCACAGGTCTAGAGGGCAGATCTTTCCACAAACGGCAACAGCATGGAGGTGCTGATATTAAAGCACGTGTAAAATTGCACAGAGGACACTCCAGCCTAGTCATCCTCAGAGCAGAAGAGAATTAGGACAGAGTTTTAAGTATTTTCCAGAGATCAGTTTTGCTTGTCCTTTATGACACCACCCTGATTAAAACAGAAACAGGGATGCCATGCCTAGATATGTGTCCAGCCAGCCAGAGACAGTGGATTCCTAGTATATTCACACACATACATATAAAAACATACATGCTGATCCATGACTGAAAGGGAAACCATTACATGTCATTCCAGCATACTTGAAGAATCGTGGCTAGGAAGTCACAGCTGAAGGATTCTGGCTAATCACCAAGTGAACAATGTCAAACACTGAATGCCTGGACAGTTTCCATTCAAAGAACATTTCATCTTGGGCCAACTGTATTTACAAACCACTGGAACGAAATTCCATACTGTCATTTATCCATTAGTAAGAGGCAGCATTACAGCTGGGTAAGACCCAGGCTCACTTCTGCACGGAGCTCTCCCAGCTCTCCCAGTGGTGGCAGCTCTCGCTGAGCCTCGCGTGCCCATTCTGCAGGCCTCCCCTGCTCACCTCTGCCCATCTTAGATGACATTGCCAAATTCAGAGAGGGATTCTGCAGGTACGTGGGCATATATTGGGGTAATCTCCGTCTGGTTACCTAAAATCTGAGGTGCCATTTTACATTTAAAGCTTTACTGCATGTTGCAGAAACAACAGATGAGAAAGGCAGATGTTTGTCCCTGCTTGACTTAACATGTGTGTCTAAACCTTCCCTTGCTCTCCAGTCTCAGGCAGTGATGGTAAGGAATGGAGAAGCTGTAAAACAAGCCCATACAGCTACACAACAAGAAGAGGACACAGCATATCCTCACGTCTTAATCTTACTCCTTGTTTCCTGCCTGCTCTCCACCTCCTCTGAATCTCCCTTTATCTGACCTGCTCCTCCATGGCCGGTCATCTGTTCTCAGAACAAAGCTACTGCCCCTGCACCTACTCACCCACTGTGACCTACTCCCACAGAGCCCATCGAGGCACCAAAAACTCCCAGCTCTGGTTTTGAGTCTGGAACGGGCACAGTTCCCTGCATTCAGCACCCTCAACAACAAGAGCTATTGCCAGGTTTGGCAGAAAAGGATCTGGGGGTCCTGGTGGACAGCTGGCTGCACAAGAGCCAGCAGCGTGCCCAGGTAGCCAAGAAGGCCAATGGCATCTTGGCCTGTATCAAGAATAGTGTGGCCAGCAGGAGTAGGGAAGTGATCATGCCCCTGTACTCAGTGCTGGTGAGGCCGCAGCTTGAGTACTGTGTTCAGTTTTGGGCACCACAGTATAGGAGGGACATTGAGGTGCTGGAGCGTGTCCAGAGAAGGCCAACAAAGCTGGTGAGGGGTCTGGAGAACATGTCTTATGAGGAGCGGCTGAAGGAATTAGGATTGTTTAGTCTGGAGAAGAGAAGGTTGAGGGGAGACCTTATTGCTCTCTACAATTACCTGAAAGGAGGTTGTAGTGAGATGGGAGCTGATGTCTTCTCCTAAGTAACTAGCGATAGGACAAGAGGAAAAGGGTTCAGGTTGCGCCAGGGGAGGTTTAAGGCTAGACATTAGGAAAAAATTTTTCACGGAAAGAGTTATCAAGCATTGGAACAGGCTGCTCAGGGAGGTGGTTGAGTCACCATCCCTAGATGCGTTTAAAAGTCGTGTAGATGTGGTGCTTGGAGACATGGGTTAGTGGCAGACCTGGTAGAGTAGGGTCAATGGTTGGACTGGATGATGTTAAAGGTCTTTTCCAACCTAAACGATTCTGTGATTCTATGGTTTGTGTAACTCCCCCAACATTGGTGTAGGAAAGCTTGCATTAGCTCTGTTGCCGTTTAAAAGCAAGAAGTATTTTTGCTGTAACAAAGAGCGATAGATTATTTGCAGTAGTATCGTTACCAGCATATCATAAAACAGAGTTTGACTAGATGCTTTCCAGTGCTTGTCCAGAAATTTCTCCGTGTAAGGAGGCATATCGGTTAGTATGACAATGTATCATGAAAGTCTCAAGCAAGGTTGCTTTTGAAGACATCATTGGCATTCATCTAACCACAGGTGAATTTCAGTTGCATAGCTCAGTAGATGAGCCAGTTCCACACAGAAAAAGTCTAATCTGTTTTAGGCTTGTGTGTACATACAACTTCGATTCAATGTTATATCTGCATTGGTTTGTAAAGCAAATAGAAGGAATAGAATCATAGAATAACAGAATGGTTTGGGTTAGAAGGGACCTTTGAAGATCATCTAGTCCAACCCCTCCTTGCCATTTGCAGGGACAGCTTTCACTAGACCAGGTTGCTCAAAGCCCCATCCAGCCTGATCTTGAACACTTCCAGTGATGAGGCATCCACAGCTTCTCTGGGCAACCTGTTCCACCATCCAACCACACTCAGCATAAAGAATTTCTTCCTTAGGTCCAAGCACAAATGCACTATACAATATCATCTCCACAGCCAATACACAAAGGGTTAATGTTCCTAAGGGGACGGGAAGCTTTATGGGAGAGGTCTGTCGCAGTAAGAAAATCCTCAATGGCTTACCTTTAGAAGTATTTAAAGCAATAAAGTACTTGGATATCTAACTTTGTAATGATGGTCTAAAGCTTGACTTGAGACTTGGAACGCCACTTTTTGGTCTGAAGAGGGTCACATACCTGTGCTGGAGCTGACACTTTGTCGTGGGATTCATGTTGGAATACAAAGAATCCTCCAGGATGTGGGTGTGGTGGGGATTAAGGGAGGGGAGAGGGATTTTTAAAAGACATAAACGCTGAGCATTAGCAGGGAAGGGGAGTAACATGATGGCTAATTTCCTTCTACCATATGCCCTGGGTCCCAGCCCAAGATAAATTTAGACCAGCCAATAGTTAATGCTACCTAGCTTCAGCCGCAGATGTCCCCAAACCAGTTGTGTTTTGGTGGAGTACATGGGGCCGTGCCCCTGGCTGCGGGAGACGGGCTAGGAGTGTGTGAGATATTTATATCAGCTTTAAAGCACCAGGACTCCCCAGGGAGTTCTCAGCTCTTTGCTCAGAGTCAGACTGACGGGAGGTGCTAGTCCAGTGGCTGAATTTAGTAGTCTGATGAAGAGTTGGACATTTCTAAACACTGGTACTAGTGTCCAGCTTCAAATGGGAGGTGCTAATCCAGGGCTGGTTTTACAGGCGATGGCAAAGCATGGAAGTCAGAAATTGCAACAGCCTGAGCAAATCTTCTAATATGACATAATTTTTATTTCAGGGAAAAAAAATAGGGAGGAGAAAAGGAAAAAATCCAATAAAGATGAAAGCAAGGAGACAAGACAGGAAAGCAAAGGGCGAGCAGCCCGAAGACAAAACCGAGAACAGAGGGAAAACAATAACAAAACGCAGCCGAAGAAAAGAAAAGCCCCAAATAAAGAACAGAACCTGGCACCCATCGACACTGCACACTAACAGCCCTCCATGATTGTTTAAGTCTTATGATGCTGCTATCTCTACCAGATCGCCCTGACAGGTGCTCCAACTGTTCAGGCCGCAAATGGACAATGCTACCAGTTATTATTAAACAACATTCCAAATACTTCCTATATTCTCTGAGCAACCATAGTTTATTAAAGAGATTGACATGAGCCAAGAAAAAAAAATCTAAAAATGGGATACTTTAAAACTGTTATATTATATGCTTCCATGCATCTGTAAAAGGCAATTAAGAAATTTTGTATATATTAATAATAGGGTATAAAATATAGCAATATAATAATGAATGACATTCAGATGAACAATGTTCTTTTTCTTTGTAAAATATTTTTCAAGTTATTAAGTATGAGGCAAGAGATATGTCTAAATCAAAGACGCAAATCGTATCCCTTCATATATTGTACATAAATATTAAGAGGAGGAGGAAAACGTTTCTGAAGAGCCAGTAGGAACCCAAGGTTTTATAACCTCTGGTGGAGCAGGATGGGATTGCCCTGTGGTTCCCCGGTCAGTGCTCCAGACGCAGGTGAGAAATACCGGGGGGAAAGCCAGCAGGGTTTCACAAGCTGAGGGAAAAGAAGCAGAAGCATCTGCAGCTTTGAAGACTGAATCCCTGAGGCAGAAGGCGACAGAGCTGAGCTTGACTAGCGCTCTTATCTGTGGGACAACACAATGTTTTCTGGTCTAAACAGTGGTACCGTGTGTGCTGTTTTATGCTTTTTATACCTATGTGTAACTTAAGTCTACATTTCAAATTTTCTGGTGAATGACAAATCGTATTTGTAGGAGACAATGTTGAGTTAATAAAAAATGGAAAAATAGATCATGTACATATGTGTTTTTCACAGTGATGGTGTTGCCTTTTCTACTGGGGGAGGGAATCATTTCAGAGCTTCACAGACAGAAGAGGACACGACTTGCATCCACAATGTGCATCTAGTGAAAGAGTATCCATGATGATAAATCAATTGAACGATAGAAATGACAAACTTCTGTTGAATGTTACTTAAATTCTCATTCTAGTTCTTCTCTCTGACACGGCAGAGGTGAAAATCTCCACTGCTCAGAGGACAGACCAAACCCCTTGGTACCACTCTGGCTATATGAGCGGCTTGAGTGATCCAGGAGTGAAGCACAGGCTATGCTATATACACTGACTCGCTGCTCAGAAATGGATTTACCCTTTACAGAAATACGATGAGGAACCAACATACTTCATAGCATGTTGTTTTGTTGCCATGCTTTCCCCCAGGGCAGTTGTCACAGGGGTAACAGCCTGCCCAGTGTGGTGCGTAGACCAGAAAACGTGGCAGGCGAGCCTTCCCAGCCAGTTCTCCTCCCTAATCACTATTTCCATTTCTCACAGTGAGTTTGACCTTAAAAAAGACTCCGCCCAACACTGAAGCTTGTCTCTCAGGTTGAGGAAGCCTGAGCGACAGGCTTCAGTGACTTTTGGAGGAATACCCCAGTCATCCAGACAGCGATGCAGGATAGTTTCCCACATTTTGCTTTGTAAGAGCTTTGTCTCTTAATGATATGTGTATAGACGCAGTAGTCTAATAACATGGGTATTTAAGGGTCCTACAGCTTGCCTCCAACTTTCATGAGAATTAGTCAAAACTTTCTGCAACCAGGCCCTGATTATATGCGCATATTATATTTTTGCTGGAGAGAAGACCTAAATGCTAAAGGCTGAATTTTACAGAGATGAGCATCATACGCAGATAACACTCATCACATACAATGAAGTCTGAATGGGTGAGAGAGAAAAGCAGGGTGTGCTGAATGTCTGTGAGAGGCACCTAACAGTAGGAAACTGGAGTGGGGGTGGCTGTGGGCTCCCAGCTCCATCGTATAACTTGTCTACATCCTCCTCTAGGCTGAGCTGGTCTCAGTCTCCCAATATTGATCCTGGCAGGAGCAGTCGTCTTCCTCCACCATCTTCCCACCTTCTTAGCAGCAGCAACTGAAGCGAAGCTGGTCTCAGAGAAGTGGAGGGTGCAGGACCTGTGCTTAGCACTGAGGCTCTGGGTGATGCTGAAGGGAGGCAGAGAGACAAAAGGAGAAATCCTGCTGCTGCCCGACTGAGAGGTTGGCATCAAAAGATGAGGTGCAAGCAGCAGTTCTTGGCTGAGAGGGTTGGCATCACAACAGAAAGCGGCACTTGGTGCTTCAAACCCTCTCCTGCACTGCAGTCACCCATCTGTCTGGGGTGCTGGTGGACAGACAGAGGTGTTCAGCTGCTCAGGAAGATTTACTGCTCAATTTACTTTCTCCAGGGACACATTGTTGGCTAGGTGAAGTATCCCTAGTCGGATTCAGCCAACTAGACCACCAGCTGGACCACATGGGTAACTGAACGCAGGGAAGCTTTGTCTGCAACTCTTAAAACTAACCAGTAGGATTGTGTCTTTTCCCTACCTTACTTAAATAGAGGAGTTAAATGGCAAGGGGTTTTCAGATGGAAGAATGGCTCTTGATAAAAGCACAAGCAAAAACTATAAAAATGAACAAGAGTGTTCAGAGGGGAATTAAAAAGAGGAAAAAGCAAAACAAGGAGCTAAACTCAGAATGTCCCTGATCTTAGGTATTCTCTACTACAACACTTGGAAGAGTCAAAGGAATGCCATTTATCTGGCAAAGACAGACAGCAGACTGGAAAAGAAGTATCAAGTAGTAGTTCAAGAGCTACAGATCGAAGGAAAAAAAGAGGGTGAAAGGAAAAGAAGATAATTTAGGATACAAATGTGAGATTTGTTATGCGTTGCCACAAAAACCTTTATTACAAACTCCAGTGTGCCTCTCCCTGCTTACTCAAGTGGCAGTGACAAGAGAGGTGGTTTGTCTTACCAAGAGCAGGACTTGGAATACTACCACCTTTCAGCAAGGGATAAAAATGTAAAAGAAATTTGGCTCGTGGCAGTAATAATTCATAGCAATAGTACCTGAAAAACCATGATACAACTTTTCCTGGAAATGATCAAGGAAGATGCCGTCATGTTGTTCCCTCCCACACAGGATAATGTTTGATAATATTGCCTGTAGCCATGGTGAAGCACTAAAAAGTACATCCAAGTCATCTGGGCAACTAAAATTTTCTCCAGTTCTGACACTGAATGTAGACTGCTGTGATGGTAGGTGAACTACTCCACTGGGGACTCCCAAGAAACTGAAGAAGAATATGGACCTTTGTAGGTCAAATATATATTGCAATGACACTTTTTGCCCACCTAGTAATGAATATGTAAAATCGGGAGTCAGTGATCTTACATGCTGAGTAAGAGCTAATGGGGACTCATACGACCTTACTGGAGAAGATCTGATTAAGTACTGCAAGTAGGTGTGACTAAATTTGTGTGAAACTTCTTTCCTGACAATTGCTTCCTAGTTACAAAATACCTCAAAACCTTAAGAGTCAATTTTAAGTAATTTCCAGAGGATTATGAACACAGTAGGATTATAAACTTTTCTTAAAATGGGAGCTAAATTGAATGGGTGTTAATTGTCAGCCAAATTCATAGTGTGCTAATTATTAAAAAACAGGTCTGGAGTAAAATACTAAATAGCAGTTATGGTCAGTAGATAAACACAAGTGAGGTGCTCTTTCTGACACTTAAGCTGCTGAGGAAATGATAATCAGTAACGAAGAGGCAGAAAAAGGAAAAAAAACCAACTGTTATGGCCCAGGCTTCAGATCTGTCTGACAAAGCTGTAGCTTGTTCTCTCACCTGGCTCCATGTTAGTGAAGACCTGAATAAGGGAATCCAGTGTTCAGGTATCCTAAACAGTTTAAGCTCTGAACTGCTGAACCCTTCATTGAAATTGTCCCAGCAGCTTTATTCTGAGCCACCAGAGCAGAGCTGTCAGGCTGACCAATGCACTAAAGAAATGACAGGGTTTTGCCGTACCCTGTAGCAAAGTGGCAGCAGAAGGACCCATCAGCAGAATGGGACCATCACCATCACCAGTCACCCCCCACAATGAAGTTCTGGTGTCATACCCTCTACCAGCTGTCTCTGGATACTTGTGGTTGATATGCTGATGGGAAAGCAGCACATGAATATTGTTACTAATTCAGAAATATTCCTCCACAGCCCTCATGAGTCACTGTCATTTATCTTTTGTTTCTGCGGTTTTAGGCTCTGAAACTTATTGAAGGCTTAACTTTATGATGCAGCATGAACGTACCATGACTCTTGTACTTAATTGCTATGCATTGTTATTTTCAGAGACAGCACTGCGTTTCGTTTGCATGGTTCACATGAAGTTGCAAGAATTCAAACAAAAAATTCCACACAGCATGACATAACAGCTGATCATGGGAGCCGCTCTTCACAGTGAAGTTCTGCAAGCGTCAGCTGAAGCTGCAGTTTCAGGCCTTCCTAAGTCCAACAGCGAGAGCTTGGGTGGTACTGTCACATTTTCAGGCTCAGATCTGCTTCTTCATTGCCGTTACTTAGCACAAAGCTTACACGACAAAGAGTTGGCAGTCTTATGCAGCAGGCGTACTCTGCAGTTACACATCCTCAAATAATTCTCCCATATGGCCTCTTGTTAACAGGGAATTAGATTTTTCCTACTATTTTGTAATAAATTGGCAAAATTCAAAGAGAAGTTAAGTCAGCATGTTTGTTCACCATTATAATAATCCGTCTGTCCCTTACATCTTCCTCTCCTAACTTAGCTGTGATATTCCTAGTGGATTTAGGCCTGCTCTTTCAGATCCAGAACACTAACTGCATTTGCCTTTGAGAAACAAAGAGTACCCATCGATTAGTTTGGCACAGAAATTTCTGGTTTTTCATAGGTAGATGAAATTTTTGTTGCTACTGTTCTCTAGAGCATTTCCGAGTACTAATAAGGTCCATATCAGTCCCTCATACACAAGACAGTCATTCAATTTCTTAAAAATCAACCCTCTGCACTCTTGCAGAAGGCTGTTTGGAAGTCCATCGTGCCCAAGGAACATTCGTTAAACAGATTTTAGACATAAAGCTGTCTGAGAATGATCACGCATATGTCAGCAAGAAAATGGACCTTTAAGGATTTTTGAAATTGGTCATCTGGTGTTGCTTTTTAGAATTTACTAAGTATTTCCCAGGAGTAGTCTTAAAATATATTTCAGCATCTTGTGGCTCTGTTTCCATCTCAACCTTATGTCATCCAATCTGGGCTCTTCTTGGAAAGGTTAATAACAGGTACAGTACTCTCCACCTTCCTCTCTCAGTGCACACGCACATCTGCACTGTGCAAGGATCTAAATTACTCTGTCCTGCTTAGTTCACATAGACACTCTAGATGGATTTGATTTTGGATCATTAACCATTGTCCTTTCTGAGTGGCTTCTCTTCAGTTAGGTACACATATCTTCTGAATTTCCTGTCTCCAGCTGAACTTTGAAGCTCTGGTCATTGTGGTCCCACATAGAAGGAACGAGTGGTCTCACATTCACCTCTATTCTTGCTTCTTCCTCCTGCCCTCTCCACTTTCTGCCTAAGTGTCCTTTGCTCCCCCTTTCTTCTGCACTACCACAGTTTCTCTCCTTCTTCTGATCAACCTCGGGTATCCTCACTGATAAATCTAACAGCTACCTGAGTGGCAAACTGAGTGCATTTGACTTCTGAGCCTCCTCTTTTTCCTTCTCTTCCCACCTCTCCCTTGCTTGTCTTACTTCAGTTGTTTCTTCTTATGAGGGCTATGAAGTAAAGCAAAACCAAGCTGTCTTACTACCAGACTCACTTGCAATCATGGAGCCTCAACCTAGGGAAGGAGGGTAGGGTAATCAGCCTCTCTGGGATAAAATTGCCAGCACAACTTCTTGTGTCATCAGTACTGTGGAGGCAGGAGAAATTCTGCAGGTACCACAAAAATAGGACACAATATATCAGGGACAGGAGGGATAAGAGTTGTCAGCTGGGTTGCCACCTTTAAAAGGATGATGTGAATAAAATTAAACTAGCAACAGCAACTGCTTTTTCATGTATAAAGGGAATAAAGCACTAGGATAAATGATCCCGGAATGAAACCAATAGATTTCAATTTATTTAGTTCTTGATGTGCCTATAGGAGGAAACCAGAGATGAGACTGATGCAGAGATGGGAACAGAGGGATGGCTGGCTGCAGATAAGCAAGAAGCTGAAAAACGTACTGTCACTATTGTTTAATCTATGCACAGAATAACCTCTACTCATTCATAGTCTACTCCAGTGGACCTATGGCTAAACAGGTTAATAAAGTTCTACAGATGTTAGCACAGCCATTATCCAGAGAGAGCCAGTACACCCAATACCTTGCACTAGTGAAACAGGTATTTTCCCAGAGCATGAGATTAAGGAACTGCTTTCATGATTTTTGTGACTGAAAAACAGGAGGGCCGTTCCTCTTTCTACTTTATGCTATAGCATAAAATACCTCATTTCAAAAATGGTTTGATCCTCACTATAGTATCAATGCACCGTATAAATACACATCAGGCCATAAAATAGGCTTGTATGAAAAAGGAAAACGTGCATAAAATTTCTTAGGCAAATCAACATAACCTGCTCAAGGGTATGTTCCTTTTTCATATGAAATGACGTATTGTTTTATTCTGCTGTCAAAGTTGAACAATTGTAGAAACTTCAAAAAACATCTTAACAGCAAAAGCATAATTCAAAATGATAAAGGAAGTTGTTTTTCATGGTGATGCTTTGTTCATAAAAGAAACCTCCAGTGAGTAAATGACAACAAAATCTGTCATATAGCTACTCTAATAATTCTGTTCTCTGGAAACAGGATTTACAGTTTCAGACAGTAAGAGGGGACTAAAAATGGGTACATTATCTCCACATGACACCCACAGATATCAGTGTACCCCTGCTAGTTATTGGAAAAGTAATGTCCAAAATAATAAATAAACCCAACGTCATCCTTTTACCACCCCTTTCTCCCCACTGTTAGAAGAGCATCTGGTTTTGCAAGCCAGAGACCAAATAGCTGGGCAAGGAGCTGTCACTCACTCTCTTTTTAAACCAGATTTCTTGCACAGTGTCTGAAGTGCACAATTCTGTCACTTTTGGTGATGATGCCTCTGTGCCAGGTGTTTTTTTCTTGCTGTCATGCTATTCACTAACAGTATTTGAGATTTTACTCTTCTTCCAGGGTCTCTCTTCCACTGAAGAGTGACTTTGACTTTTCCCAGAGTGTGCTGAGCTTCTATTTTTTCCAGATTCTAGTTACTTCTTTCCGAAACACATTTCTACCCACTAGCCCCTGCCTTCTGTTCAGTAGATGAGCCATATGTAGGACAACTAACTCAGTTCTGCTGAGAACAAGATCATGTGATTTGGACGTCCCATGTGCATATGAATGTGCATTGGGGTCCGGGATGGAAGGACTGGTGGAGACTGGGTTTTGGATCAAACCCCTCTAAAATAGGGAAGACATTAGATGAGCCATCATTATAGTTTTAAACACCTTGAAAGCCTGGGAGGGAGTATTCACACATCTTAGTGTCTTGTAGTCATCCCTGAAATGAATCTCAAGAGCACAGCCTGACCTCTTGGGCTACAGGTTTGGTCCATTTCTACATGTTTGCAATATATCGTGTTATTTCTGTATCATTCTCCTCACCACAGATGCTCACCTCACTTCCTAATGGGATTTGTAATAAATGAACAGTCTTCCAGAGCAATAATTAGGCTGTTTACATTATTGTCAATGAATAGTCAGTGCTCAGTTACTCGTGGTTCTCCATCCTGACAAATCCTCTTTGTAGTATCTTTTGGTGATAGCTCTCCAGATGATCTTAGGTACAAGTACGTATTCTACTCTTTATGAGTCCTTTTACCTCACTAGTGTTATCTGAGCTCCAGTAGCGCATCAAATGCTGTAATTAGCATCTCTCATCTGTGGTTTCTTTTCACATCCTGTTTCCTACGACCTTATATTTGCTGTGCCTAATGCATTACTGAATTCTAGATGTATAGTGCTTGCTCCTTAGAGGGAAAAAGAAAAGAGAACCAAGTATTCTCATGGTAGTGGAAATCTTGCTTGAGAGATCAATTTCTTGTTTTGGTTTGTTTTGCTTTTTTATACAAGGGAGAAATGTCAACATAAGACAATTTCTTAAGCACATGCACCCTGAGACTTACATTTTCAAAATTAATCCCAGGAGAAAGAAAAGAACGGTAATTAAAAGTGAGTATTTGAAAGTCAGCTGGGCATCTTAAGCTGAGATTCTGGTACACCATTAGGGGTCCATCTTAATATAAGATCTTAAGAATGAAGTTCTTAGAAAGACTTAGAAGTTTTATTCAGCCGAGACACACTTGCTCAGGGATAAGTAAAAATTCTTTGCAATTTTCTCATGGGTCCTGCAGGATCCTAGGAGCAATTTCATACATTAGGAAATGCAGGCCCACTGCACTTTAGTGACTGTCAGTGGGTGGTTAAAGAGCACAATGTCTACATTGTACCTAAGCTGTAATTAAAGAGGTATCAACTATTTTTCAATATAGAAAGCTTTGTTTTCTGACTACAAGAATATATAAGTCATCATTCCGGAATGCTGGATACTCATAATTTCAGGCCTATAAATCATACTTAGTGTGTTTTGTAACCAGCTTTTACTAAAATGTTACTTTATAAAAAATCACACTAGCAGCACCATGCATTGTATTATTTATTACCACGAGTGGGAGCTGCAGAAGCATCTTCATCCTTCAGCTATCTCCCCCTGGGGGAGAGCAATAACTGCCATGTTTTGAAAAATAGTTGACAGTATCATGAGGATTTTCAATATTGATTTGAAAACTGGACATTCTTGCCTTGCTCTAAGACAACAGGCAATGCAAAGCATCTAGATAAAGTGGCTTATTTACAGGATGCATTGACACCGCTGTGTATTTTCTTGAACACCTTTTAACTTGGTCTTTTAATGCAGTGGCACAGATCTGTAGTCAAGGTGTCTTTGCATATCATTTTTTGTGTAAGTGACTTATAATTCCATATAAAGCTCTTGGCACAAACATGTGCTCCCTTGCACGAGCTCTGCTGAAGCCGGTCTGAAGCTCACACAGTCTCTTTGCCCAGCTGAGCACAAGAACGAGTCTCTCAGAAGGCTGCAGCCAAAGGCTGAGAAGGTTCCCATGGGCTTCTGTGAAACAGCAAGATGAAATTCAAAAGGGAGAATGCAGAACACTACATGAAGGCAGGAATATACAAAATCACAGAGTAGTAAGAAAAGGCCCCTTAGGCAGCAGTGGTAATTCACAGCTGAATGGAAACAGTGTCACGATATCACAAAGAAAGCAAACATCATCCTGGGACACAGACGCAAGAATATAGCCTGTAATATATATGAAGCAATTCTTGTGTTCTACTCAGCACTGTTAGAAGTCTCAGCTGAAGTACAGTGTCCCCTTAAGGTACCACAGTTCAAGAAAGACCTGGTATAACTAGAAATAGTTCAGGCAAAAGCACTGAGAATGGTCAAAGCTCCAGGAAAGTGTTCCGACATCTAACTGTATCTATGAAGCAGATAATAGACATAGAGCAACACTGCCAAGGACGAGAGGGATATGGCCACGAATGGCAATCATTTGGAGGACAGCTGAAGGAAACAAACTAAGGAATTTTTTATATGTATAAAATTCCCCCTTTCTGGATATAATAAACAATAACAATCGCACTCAATTTTTAGTTCTTCTTCACGATTTTGGGGGAAGGATGGGGGCAGACAAACAACTTAAAATTTCTTAAATCCTTGGTAGGACAGTACTATTTCCATACAGAAGACGTGCCACTGGATCAGTGGTGCCTGTTAGAAGCCAGGACTGCAGCTTTACATCGCACCTGAAGGACGCTGCTTGGGAGAGCAGAGCCCCCTCTAGCATTACACACAAGCCTACCCCCACATTCAACAACAGGAAAAGAATCTCTGGCGGACCCCGTTAGTGGGCAAAGCAGCTGAACTGTACGTACCTTGTGCCACACATGCCACAACCCTGTCTAGCTGAGGGAAAGTTTCCCCAGCGTGGACTTGTGCCTGGAAGGCAGCTGAGCGCTGCAGGTCGCTCCAGCCAGCGTGAGTGTGAGGGAAGAGGTAAGAGAGGGAGCACACTCACACCACTGCTCCACCAGCTCCCCTGGGCACCCACCTCTGCGTGCAACCCCTCCGGTGCCGCTCGACACAGGAGCCGATGGGGTATGGCAATGCGGAGCCAGCCCAGTAGTCCCTCTTTAGGCAGACAGGTCAGATTTTGAGAACTGTTTATTCTGCCATCTTATGATAGAAATATATACATTGTATCTAAAATTAATGAAAATGAAGGACTGTCGTGGATTTCTTGAAAGCCTTGGAGCTAGATTAGAAAACCAACTCCTTCCTTCAGAATTAAAAAGCAAATTTTGGGACTGAATCCCCAGCTGGGTGCATCAATACCTACATCCACCCACGCAAGCGTGTCTTTTCATGCTGATGTTATGATCTGGAAGTCAAAGAAACACATGCAAAGGGACAGGGAGAGACCTTTAGTCCAAATACCAAGATCCAGGACAGTGACATTTCACTGGACTAGCAGACAGCTGGGTTCACAGCTGAGTGTCCCAGTTTGGAGCGGAGATTGGAGTGCAGCGGCATTCCTACCGTGCGACTGTCCCAGTTTAGGTCATGCACAGTAAAGCAATTAGGATCACATGGCTAGGAAGTAAAGGAACATCTACTTAAAAAAACCAAACTGTTTCAAGATCTCTTGGACACATGGGTGGTCTCAGTGCTTGAGCAGAGTTACACACGCTCACGCGCAAAACACGGGTGTGCAGGGCAGAAAGTGATGTGGCTGGAGAACTGACCTAGGCACAAGTTAAGGAGCAGCGTTGAGGAAGGCAGTGGTGAAAGGAGCCACTTCAAAGGCACCGCAGGAGGCAAAAAAGAGCCCAGTCACTGGTTTTGAGGCTGTGCTGTTCACAACTTGCTGCAAAGGCTTATAGATGCTGGCAAGTTACGGCGTTAATCTGAGGCAGTGGAGCTGAGGGATGGATGTGTTTATGCACTTGAGCAATCACTGACTTTTCACAGCACTCTTGAAAAGATTACAACTTCTCTAGCACAACTTCCTGGTAACACACCCTCTGCCAAAAGACATTTCCTTACATCGTAACTGAAGGATATGAATCACAGGAGAGAGTCAGTGTCCCAGATCAATACTTACCAGCTCTTTGGCTGGATGAAGTACCAAGGCAGAATGAAGCTACATGAATAACAGATGGGATAGAAAATTTGGTGATGATAATATGCCAGTAAAACATATTTTACCTGGAACTTCTTTACTACTTGCTCTGGATCACGTTTTTCCCCCACAGTCTCTATTACAAAAACAAAAAAAACTGGTCATCTTGCTTCTGTTTTGATCCTACCCATGCAGTGTATTCCAGGCTCTTCGCTCAATCAGTTTCAGCCTTGAACCTGGAGATGTGGAGATAGGATGTGAGTCATGTTAACCTTGTTCTCTCTATTTTCTGATTCACTGCAGTTTTGTGTTTCAAAATTTGAAGTGGTATTTGCACCATCAGCCGTTTTAGATAATGTAGCAAATTCCTTAGCTACAGGGTTCTCACTCATTTATTTTCTATAGAAGCTCAGGCAATACTGAAGACCTACCAAGGGACTTCTTACTAACTTTTACTATTTCTCACTGCGTCCAGATGATCTGAACAATATCTGCTTTTTAAATTCAATGATGCATTAATAACACACATGAAACACAAGATTTATGAAGATCTTGGCCTTAACATCTGACAATAATAAGAATATGGACAAATAGATATATACACACACTGCCCTGTATATTCTCAAATGTAATTTAGAGGGCCTGCTTTGTGGTAGAAACCTTGAAAGATCACCTTGGTCTTTTTTTACTCTATTTTCCATGATTCTATTTAGACACAATGACAAGCACTCCCAGATGCACCCAAAGGAAAGTGAAATCCAACCCTGAAGAAGGGCATGAGAAGTGTTTTCAGCCTATTTCTATTAGCTCAAAAAAAATCTGTGACCACTGTTTACCAGTCAGAGGGCTCCTGTATAGTTTTCTGGTTTCCAGTAACTAACAGAGCCTAAGCCACCTCCCAGGGTATCTGAAGTACATCCCAACTAGACTTTGTCTTTCCTGGCACTGTCCTGCTTGGCAGGTGGGTAATGAGAGAAGCGTTACAGTGACTCAGCTGGCCTATGGGGTGATGTCTCCATAACCCACAGCCTCAGGCAAAGCAATCCTTATGTGGGAAAAATTTGAACCACTGATTCAGGGGTTGCTAGCTGGGGATCTGAGACTCAGAGGGGCCGAACACTATCATTTTCTTCATTCTTGTGTTGTGGACTCATAAAAATAGCTTAATTATGGTTTTAATTTTGGAAATACAGATTATTGTTCTTCAACGCACAGGCCAGACAGATAATGATTTCTTTGTTGCAAGTCTGGCAGAACACTGTGCTTCTTGTTTATACCAGCAACTGGATAATTTATTTGCATGCAGGAGGTAGTTTGTTCCACTGGATACCCTTTAGCCTTTACTTCTCTGTTGTTCAGAAATAACACAGTATATTACAATTACAATTATATTACAATAAGCCTTCAATTATTGGGTAAACCAATTTAATCAAACAAGAGCATGGCTCATACATAGCTGCAATTACCTGTAAAGTTATGGGTACTGGCAGTTAACAATACCATCTTTCACTGCATCATGAGAAATGGCATCTCCTAATCTAAATATGCTCAACTATCAGCAAGACTTCCATTGTTAAAGAATATTATGGTAATTATTCTATTATTGTGTTATTCCACCTTACTACCCACAGATGGACAGCGGAAAGATGAAAACTTTGGTGTTACTTCTATAGTTGTACAGTCCCTTCACTGTCATCACACAGCAGAAATTTCTACGTATAGCTCATTATGTATGAAAAAGATCACAAGTGTAAGCTCATGTGATGCAATTCTTCAGCATCTGCTGTCACAGCAAAAAAGCCTTGGCAGCCTTGACCAGTGCAGCAGCTACCAGCCCTGTTAGCAACAGCCTCTTTTGCTCACAACTGCCCTGAAGACCTTTGGCTTCTACCGGCACGCATGTACTTCGGCACAGGCAAGCGTAATTTCCAGCAAGAAAGGATAGTCTCGGGAGCTGGAGTTGGCGACCTACTGGGGCACAACCCGTTGGCCGAGTCAGCCTCACGGGTGACCTCTCTGTTTCAGCTCTGAGGGAAAGGATGAGGTTCAGTCTGAGGTGGGCATGCCTAATTTTCACCACCTCTGTGGAGGTGTCTGCACAGGTTAGGCATCTAAAGTCCTGTTACTGTCCATGGAGAATTGGTGAATCCAGCCAGTGGAGCCTGCAAGGTGATTCAGTTCTCCAAAGGCAGGTGCCCAGGGCCATTTTACGCTCTTAAATGAGTTTAAAATATAAGTCCTCCCTTCTCTACTCTTCTTAGTCTTGGGCTGCTTATCTGTTTCTCATATGAACACCTCATGGCTTTTATCATCCCAGGCGCCTCTCCAGTATGAGCTTTCATGTTTTCCAGAGAGATCTCGACTGCTACTGCATCCTAGCTGGATGACCAGTTAAAGAATGTTCCCTTATAAATTCTTGCTCTGTGTGAAGCTGCAGGCTCTCTCACACCCTTATTTTAGCTGCAAGAGCTTTCTACCCCATTGCTGGGGATAATCTCAATAAAAAAACAATGCCACAGAATCTGGGCTTCTAAAGAAGATTCAGCAGCTCTTCAGCTAATCAATGAGGAATGATGATAGA
This sequence comes from Burhinus bistriatus, assembly GCA_013397275.1. NCBI lineage: Eukaryota > Metazoa > Chordata > Aves > Charadriiformes > Burhinidae > Burhinus > Burhinus bistriatus. The sequence continues at coordinate 471,196 of VYXH01011288.1, read as the reverse complement.
TACCACACACCTCACTGAAAAACGAAGCCTGATGATATCACGTAAAACTATGGAATGAGTAATCATACCACCACTAAACTTTTCAGCGGAAATACCCAGCTTTCGCACTTACCCAGCAATCCCAAACAGTCCACCACTTCTGTCCAGATACCTTGAGTCCCGAATACTCCTCTGCAAAGCTGGCAAAGCTTTCTGTTCTTCCTTCAGAGTTCTGTAATTTATCTCTCCTGATGCCATTTTACAGCAAACTAGAAACTGAAGTGGGAGTAATGAGGTATAATAAGCTAGATAATGCAAAGAATTGCTCCATCAACACAATTAGCTGACATCACATCAAGCTGAAACAAAACCAACAGCGCTAATTTACCTGAACCTACACAGAATATCTACTTTGCTGGGCCTCAGTATCACTGAAATTTTGCCACAGAACACAAAACATGAAGCATCCACAACTGTATACGCGAAGATGTACACAACTGCACACATTCCTTAAAAACCCATAGATACTTTCCATGCTATGGAAATGCAAATGAGAGTGCAGGTCCATTCATCACCTTCTCTCAAACCAAGCACACCATGCCTCCTATACAAGGTATTGCTTAATCTCTGAAATCTATATAGCCTTGCAGATTCTGTAATACGAATCGGAAGTAAGTTAATGCATTCACCCGTATCTGATCACCTCTTCTAGCCTTACTGCTCACTCTTTAAGGCATTACAGTCTGATTCAACTTTGTTTCACTATCCAATTGTGTTGTCGTCTTGGATGAAATCATATGAATGAATCTGCGGCAGGTGTAAACCAGTGTCACTTCACTGGAACTCAAGGAGTTATATGTTCTTACAACAACAATGAATTTAATCCATGATCAGTGGAACAACATAGTTGCAGTATCCTGCTCAAAATGAGTAACAGGGGCAGCTTTGTGCCCCCGGGTAAATAGACACCATAAATTCAGCTGTGTATAAATCCAGGAATTTATACCAGGGATGGATGCAACCTAGTCATCTTGCCATTCACATGCTCTGTAGTTTGAACGCTACATATTACTCATTGCTGATGTGAGCAGCTGAAAGTCTGTTAAACTCCACGGAGTGGCACTGAGCTATGCTGGCTGTGAGTGTGTCCCTGTAGCATTACCCAAGACACAGCTAAAGTCAGCGGTGCTGAATGGTGACACAAAATGAAGACATGCAAAATGAGATTTTTCAGAGTTCATTTCAAAGTTAATAGAAATTGTGTAGCCATTTCCTTCACTTGAATTTAAAGAAGCCTATCACAGCTCCCTTGGGGAGAGGACAACAGCGATGGAAGAAGGCATCATCGTACGTCTGAATGAATTAACTGAAATTGGTGAAACTAATTCCAGAGTATGGTGCTATCCAGCAAGAATAAGGGCCAGAACTGAGCCCAAAGTAACATCCAACTCTAAACCAGGAAAGGTGGTGAACTGAGGCTGCTTATCTGCTTCTAATATGAACACCTCATGGCTTTTATCAGTGCTGCTGGAAGTCAAGAAGCAAGAACACCTTATTTCATGGCTCTTTCCCCCAGCTTTCAATGCTCCATGTAATTAGAACACTTCTAAAAATGCAGCTCATGTGAGAACTTAGAAAAAAATAACAAAAAGTCTAATCTATTTACCTTAGCCCTTCAAAAGAATACACATTCTTTCATATTAATGCTGCATTAATACATCAGAAGCTTTTTGGGATTATTAAAATGGACCTAAAACCATAAACAAACTCCAAGCTAACATTGCAGATGTACCAAGAGACCTAATTCACGCAACAAAAAGCCCTGGAATAGCACTCTCTATCTCACTTAAATTCCAGTGAGACCAACAATTATGAACTGATGCACACAAATGCTAAGGCTCGGGTGTAGCAATCCCCAGGGTAGCACCACCACAAACCGAACAAATGAATTTCATCTTGAGATCCTACCAACCCTGCTAAGGAGAAAAAAAATGCAGTAGAGAAAATCCAAGTAGATATAAACTCAAGCATACATAATAGTCAAAAAATAGTAAATAACTAGTTTAGAACCAACTGCTTTCCTCAGAGAGTCCTCTGGTGACACTTAGGAACCTGGAGAGGATTATGGTGCCAGCAGAATACTACCACTTTGCACTCTCCACCTTCAAAGGATTGTAATTAATGAATCCTCACAGGGCCCTTGTGAGACAGGTAAGTATTATAATCCATCTCACAGGTAGATAAGTTGACTACTGATTTGGTAAGGCTTATGCCAGAGTAGAGATTAGGAAGCTGTACTTCCTGAACTCAGGATCCCAAAGGTACGGCAATCCTTCTGTGAACTTTTCTTCCCCAACTTCCACTTTCTTTTGCCTGCCTTCTTCCTCTGGGTCCAGAGAGGCAATATAGTGTTGTTGCAGCTAATTTTTGTCATTCAGTGAAATCCACAGAACCGATGTGCATGCCATCAGAAAAATTAGGATGACTAGAGCAAACACTATGAGCAGGAAACGGCCAAAGTTAAGGCATTAAGCGTACAGAAGGAAAGGGTATTGCACTCTAGGCCACAGTAAATGCATCCCTTCCCTGGAGATTACAAGTCATTTATCCTCTACTGGAGTACCTCTTCCTGATAAATGGTGCTAGCAGGGCAGCCTGCTCATGCCATTTCTAAATGAGTTTGTCAGCGAACTCAACCAGGATGTAGATTTGTCTCTCTCTTCCTCTTGGGGAAGATCTACACAGGGGTTAATTGCACTCTCGTGTTTTTAAACCCTTTCTTGTTCCCTTCTACAGGAGAAGGCACAAAAGCCTTCATATGTGCTCCGGGCCAATCCAAGCAGACCGCAAGGCAGCAGACAGTTAAACACACACAGATATTCACTTGGGCAGTCTGTCCTGCTGGATCTAATGAAACTATGTGCAAAATACAAGGTTGTGTGTAAGCAAGTACTGGCTTGGGGGTTATGTGAGTAAACAGAATTACTAACTTTCGACTTTACTCTTTTTAACATTCAAATGGATATTTTGCAAGCTGTGCTGAACATCCCTTTATCATTGCTTATGGATGCTACTTCCCTTCACTGAACTTGTTAATTAAACTCTAAGATAGAACAGGCAGTGCAGCATTACTGATTAATGCATGCCTCGAATCCTCAGTGAACTCCTGTCAGCTCAGAGTTCATGCCGCTAAGAAATGCACTTCTCTATGCTATGCTGTCACACTGACTGAGAACACTTTATAAAATAGATACAAAAGACACTGTGTCACTTCCATCTGCAACACCGCCTTTGCATTAACTGTCCCAGCCTATGTGGCTCTTAGAGGTGACAGTCATTAAAATTGCAATCATACTAATTATTTAAGCATTGATTGACATTGATTTCCTTCTAAGATTTTGTCATAACAACTCCATCTTCTTTTCCTTCTTTAGGAAGAGAAAAGCCTGGTGAAACCACAGAAAGAAACTCCTTCTCACTGACATTTATTTAGTCTACATTATTGGCATTCAAAAATTCGAACAACATTAAGACGCATCTCTCCACGGCAGTACTACTTCAACTGCGCAGCTGAAAAATGCATTACCAGTCTGACCTAGTCCTGCATTCTTTGTAGCATCAGCCATCATACGCATCTCACTGGGAGACGTGAGTGTACAGAGAAAGAGAGGAGACTTCAAACGGGAACATTTACCCCAGTTATTTTCTTTACATCATGTTGTTATTCCTCACTCAAGAAACAAAGAGATGCTGCCACAGTACACAGCTACCTGTTGTAGCCAAGATGAACACACCTTTTGGGTGGCATAGCTCTATACATCTTCAGAAAACATTTTCTCGTGCTGGTCTTAAGTACTACAAAGATTGATGTGTTCCTTGTGTTCAGAAACTGAAATTTGCTTTTGGGAGGACTCACGTTCTGGAGATTGTAATGGAGGATGGTGCTGCATGTCTGAGACTCGACTCTCCTCCTCATTCGCCTCCTTGGTGCAATGCTGGGGGACTACACGCCACACAGCGTGTCCCCCATTCCTCACCCCCTTCCCTCCCAAGATCCGTTTTGTCCCACTCTTTCTCTCCACCACTGGGGTGGAAAGGACACACCATCCGAGAGCGCTACCCTGCCAAACCCTGGGGAGAAGACTGAGGGGAGCAAAGGCACAGCAGGGTTTGGCTGCGCAGAAGACAGCCCTGCACACTGAGTCCTTCTCCACAATGTTTCATGCTGCTGTGGAAACTGGTGACACTGTGAGAAACTGTTATGAAAGCTTCAGATGATACCGCCCACCATAATGAAAGGGTCTCTCACCCAGAAAGCCACAGAGTCTAAGCACAGGAGAGATCAAGGGAATGCAAAAAGTACAAACCACCAAAGAACCAAGTAGCCTCTGAAAACTAGGTGCGCTTTTTTTTTTTCTTTTTAATTGCTAAAAAGCACCAAGAAAATGTTGGCTCCTATACGGAACAGGAGAAATAAAGATTTAACTGCAGAATGGTGTCCATAAATCTTGCTAATGTTACCCTTTTCACACAAGTAAAGCCTAGAGGACAGAGTCATCCAGAGACTTTTTAATTTTGAATGGAAAACTTTCAAACTGAAATGTCATTGTCATAATTGGAAAGTAGAAATAGCTCCCTTTAAGCTGTTGAACGGTTCACCCAAACGGAACAGCATAAAATGCTCTTGGTTCTTCTATAAAATAATAACAAAACCATCTCACTTGTTAATCAAAATACAGGGGTGCTTGTTAGTTCTTATCTTTCTTGTTAGAAGACTTCAATGTCCTAAGGTTGCAGTGGTTCCAGGTCCTAACAAGAGCTCAGGCAAGGAAGCTTTCTTGAGTTAGATCAGCCTTTTAATGGATTCAGCAACAGAATCTTTCTAAGATGTTAAAATTCACATTGATCTTCTTATAATTTCTGGGAAAAATATTTTTATGGAGTTCGTTTCGGCTATCCTTTGCTCATTTGTTCTATTATTTTCTTACTTTTATTTTCGTACTCCACCTATTTTTATTCCTTTTTTTTTCTTTTACAATTGCTATAGGAGGTGCTGTTTTGATTGTGCTATGGTAGCATTCAAAAATATTACCTGCAAAATTGATAATGTGCCCTCTAGTATAAACGTAGCTGCTTGCATGGCAACTATATGATACTTCATATAGGCATAATTAAAATGATAAGCCTGTTATTTCCATTTGTTCTGCCTCAGTAAGGACTTTCACACCTATCGAGAGCTCACCCGTAGGTCGCTCAGAGGGTCTGATACATGCAGTTGGAAGACTTTGCTAACTTTCCAATAAAGTGTGGGTGTTTTCAAGCGTTTCAATAGAGTTCCTCTTTTTAAATATAACCCTGAGTCAGAGGCCTAACTAGCGTGCAGCTTCGCAGAAAACATCAGCACAGAACCACTCAGCAAGTTTCACCAGCGACTGCAATAGGACCTTGGTTTTGGTACAACAACAAGAAGTTTTAGTTGTCAAGCATAGCTTTGCATGCATTTCCTCTCTTAGCCAGGAGTCTGGTCAGGGCACTGGCTGGATCAGGAGAAACAGCCGTACCTATACTCTATCAGAAAATTTTTGAAGAGCTCAGCTTCCTTACAGTTACCATATACCATCTAGTGATACAAAAGGAAACTGCAATTTCTAATTCATTATTCTTTAAATGAAAGACGAAGATGACAACAATGTATTTTTGACATTTTGCTTTCCCTCCACTAAAGGAAAATGTAGTCCTGAGCTGCTATCTCCTCTCTGCAATTAACAGTTTTGCCATCTATCAAGAATCTTGTGACTATGGCTAGATTCAATCTCTGAAGATGTACTATTATACAAGAATCTCAGCTTCAATACAGTTAAAATAAGTCTGCCTTATAGCTACAGAACTGCATTTTATCTGTAGTTACAAGTTATTCTAAGTCCTACAGATGTAAAACTCGGGGCCAAATTTAAAAGAAACCCAAAATCTAACCTTCTAATTTTTGTAAACTTCATGATTTTGAAGGCCCAAAATAATTATTGTTTTTAAAGATGAGGTTAATAATCCCTGTTGATGGGGGGGGAAGTCAAAGAGAAATAGATCTTAGTGCTCTTGAGACTAAGGTGCAAGATTTGCTAATGGGAAAAGTAGGCTTCAATCCTGAAAACTCTCTGCCTGGAAAACTAAAGGATTTTAACACACTGTATCATAAGGCAGTAACTTTTTTGTGGCGTCGTTTTTTTTCTGCTTGTCTGCATCGCCATATGGATGATTTCAGTTCAACAGCAACATACACTGTGATATGATTCTGACAGCTGGGATAATGGAAAAAGTCAATGTTTACTCGTTGGTGGAAGAAAATTTTACCTTGCCTGCCAACTGGGGCAATAAAATAAATTTGTTTTGTATGCTGTGTGGAATTTTTTACTGCCACTAAATGAAAGCAAAACAATCAGGATCTCTCCCTGGGAGTTCACAGACAGAATGGGTACAGATCCAGCCAAAGTCAGATTGAGAGAACTGAGGAACAGAACTTGCCCTCAGCTCCTCTTCTCCCACTTCTCCTCCTCAGCATGGTTCAACTTTCTGTTTTCAAAGCAAACTGGGATTGTTCTTACGACTAACCAACACAATCGTTCCAAAACTGTGAAGTAACATCTTATTCGGCAGAGGTTGCTACATACCTAGATTATGTAAGCAAAATACAGAAATTATAGGAGGTACAGTAGTTGGATTTTCAGATGCCAGTTCAGGTCTTAACACTTTGTTCTGAATCTACAAATAGTGACTAGAAATCAGTTTAGCTGCGGTGCAGCAGGACTGTAAGCGTAGACTGCTGAGACAGACACGAACCTCAACAGTTTCCAGCTAGCCAAAACAAAAAACCCACTTGCAAACCCAAGACAAGGCTTTGGACTCCCACCGATCAACTTACATTTTGTACACCAGCACAACAACTGCAACTGCATTCCAAGGGAGTCAGAGCGAATGTCATTTTGTCTCACTGACACCATTTTGGGCACTGCTCTGACGCTCTTTGCCTGGCTGTAGAGAGCCAGGACTGCCAGGTGCCAGGGCCAGACAATGAGGGAGGCAGCCTGATGTTGGCGGTCCACTGCCAGAGGAGTCCCCGGCTAGCCCAACTGGCTGTCAGGCCGCTCTGCGCTGTTAGCATGCTTAGAACACGTGTGGCACAAGGGACAAGCTTGTGTCGCGGACTGTAAAAACTGTAAGCGTAATTTTAAAAAAGAATTCTGGAAAATGCGTGAATCTCAGCCAGTCTTCAATGACAGTAAGAAATTTATCACTGTAATGAAAATCATAAAATCATAGAAGAGTTTGGGTTGGAAGGGACGTCTAAAGGACACCTAGTCCAACCTGCCCTGCAATGACCACGGACATCTGGTAGTGTAAGATGGGGATCCCATGTTCTACAGCATCTTAGAGGAAAGGAATGTAGTGAGTGATAGCCCACATTCCTTCATGGAAGAAATGTGCCACTGGAACAAAATCAGGATTTGTGTTTAATATATTTACACCTTGTAAGTCAACCCTCAGCCCCTCCTCTGGCTGCCAGCACAGAACAGCCAAGGGTTCATTTCCACTTGAGGGGCACACTGGCGACTTTATACCTTCTCTGTTCAGTACAGAGGGTTTGTTGAAGGTGCAAGAGTGTGGAAAGCGGGGGTATGATACCACACATCATCCAGTTCTGAGGGTCTCCACACTAACTCCCCAAACCGTTTTGATATAAACTGACTCAAAACCACAGCAGAAGAAAACTGGTTTTCTTCCCCCGCCTCCTTAACTGGGCCAAGTGCAGAAAGGATTGAGCTCTTGGTGAATATAAGACATTGGCATATCTGCAAAGGTTTATATAGTATCACATACATTTGAAGAAGCAGAAAAAATGTTTCATAAATAGAAACACTGAAATATGGATTAATAGTTCATTGTAAAAGCATCAGCAAAATATTAATGGTGGGACCGTAGACACTTAACAGGGGAAGCGGTGTCTTTTAAGGATTAGTCTGGTGATTCTTTACTTTTCAATCCACTGTATTCATTAATAATTTAGTGGCAAGCATCAGACACAAATTTCAGACTGATGACACTGTAGACAACAGTAAAAACAAACAAGGAGAAACATGGGAGAGAACAGAACTGTGAAGCAAGCAGAGGTAGGAAAGACATAAATGAGGTGGATTCAGTGATAACAGCTATAAACTAATACACATAAAGGAAGCCATCATTGGAATAGATGGGTTGCGTTCATGCCAAAAACAGAAAGACAAAAAAAGATACTGAAATAATACCCATTCTGACTGAAATAAGAGCCAGTGATAAGGACTGATAATAGTGTAGGTAACATTTTAGAAGGTATAATCTTACTAGAACTTAAGCAGATCATTTCTGATCCCCTTATTCCAATCTATTCAACTAGATACCTTTGTGCTCCTTCTTTCTTTAGTCCAGTAAGGTGCAATCCATTTAATTCTTTGGTTACTAGCTCTGGCACTGATAATCCCTTTAACTGCCATGCTTGCTCCATAACTCATGGAGTGTAACATAAAAGCTTGCATTCACTCGTGCATTTTCTCAGTCGACCTGCAGCTGCAGTGAACAGTCACAAACCTATCCAAACACAGCCAGGGACTTCTTTTTTACTAAGTACAGTTTTCCAAAGTGCTGCTTCTCTTACGAAGCTGCACGCATTGAGAGTAGTTTTGCTTGAACTCTTTAGATCCCTTAAGAGCCCAGGCCTGCTTTCCTTTTCTAGGTCAGACTCTAACCAAAACCGACAGGAATTTGGCCTCAATAGCTTCCACAGGATCAAGGTCTGGTTCACTAAAGGATTAAGCCTATTGTTGCTGAACACAGACTGCCAGTAAGGGACCTTTCCTTTTCTCAGATCTCTGTTCTTTGACTCAGCCTCATGCAGACCTCTTTAAATAGCAGCATAGGTTGCCACGTAAATGTTTGTCCTTGGATGCAATCATGTCACATTTGTTAAAACCAGTGCTAATTATGGGTGGGCTCTCCTAGACTTTTAGAAAAACTCAGTGGTTTAACCAAATGCATTTGTTTTAGCATTCTTGATTACATTTAGAATTTAGTATTCACAGATTTTTGATCTTCTGTGTTCTCTGATGCTTGTGATATCCGGGTGTTGAAATACTAAGAGGAGTGGCCAACAGGACCTCCAGTCTAGCAAGCCCTTGGCTAGACAGTTTGCACCTTTAGTCATGTTGCAACATTTAGTTTTCCATTTATGTGCAGTCACTACCTGGACACAGAGCCCTTCTGCCCCCATCTAAATGAGTATCATTGCAGCTTAAATGACGTGTGGATTACTGTTTCCCACCCTGGTTTATTCAAGAATTAATACAGCAGATTTCCGACAGCTGTTTCCAACAACAGCAGGCAACACAAGTCTCCTGCCCGCATCCCATCTCAAAGGCAGTAGCTCAGCTTCGGGACAGTCTGGCTCCCTGCAGTTAAGCTTGGGTCATGCCCTGGTCCGCTTCCACCTGTGGGAGGTCACCAAAGCATCCAGCCCTCCACCAGCCACCCAAACACAGCTGGGCAGTGCACAGCGGCACACGCCACTGTCCCGATTATGTTGGAGCCGTGACTTCTGCCATACTGCCAAGCCGTTGAAATCTCCAGGCAGATGAGCCGCAGGCCGTGCTCCTGGAAAGGCCAGCAACTCTTCTCGCCTCCTGCGGCACCCACTCCCTGGGGTCACCAGTGGGCACAGGCACAACTGCAATCCGCCTTCGACTCCACCGAGCATGACGGAGCCGCGCCAGCTCATTTTCCCCCAGCGCTGTCACCTGCCTGGCTCACCGATGCCGTGACACTTGATCAACAGACCCCAAGGAAGCCTGCCTGCCCACTTTCTGGGCAGAAACCTCCACGAAATACACACACTGAGGCTCCCACCGCTTCCAGACCTTTGCTCTCTGAGGGAGAGGGCTTCCACCTGGGAGTGGGGGGAAAGGAAAGGGGGGACGGGGGGAAAGGGAAGGCACCCCCA
>VYXH01011288.1:409094-460527 GCA_013397275.1 Burhinus bistriatus | reverse complement strand
AAATAACGCCGTGCTGCCTGTTGTCACTCGCCTCTCAAAATGTGCCTGTCGTCGCTGGCCTGCCGTGGTGGCTGTCGTGAGCCGTGGGCACCTGGAGTGGAAGTGGTACCGACAGTCACGGGAGCGCAGCGCGAAGGACGTAAAAAGAAGTCACGGGTGTTTTTAACGGAAGTGCGGTTGTTTCTGTGTGCCGGATGGCCTCGGCTCAAGTGTTGGGATTGCAGCCCTTCGGAATGTTAAAATGGGACGTGAAAATAGGTCCGGCTTTTGGTGCAGTACGTATTGCCACCGCTGAAAAATCATGTAGAAGTATTCAGTAAATACCAGTTTTTCAGACAAAAAAAAAAAAAGATAAGCAGAATGGTGAAATAGTTAAAACCAAATTAAAGCGTGGGTTTTTAAATCCTAGTATAACTTTGCTGTGATACGAACTAGAAATACCGTAGGTTTTGTTAGTGGTGGTGTAGTATGCAAGTATGCATTGAATAATTACAAGGAGGAGCAGGGAGCAGAGCTTTGCTTTTGTCAAGATTTGTAATGCTAAAAATACGGTCCTGCTACTTTGGTAGCTGCTGTCTCCGGACAGTGGGCTACTTAAAAATAGTTCTTAAAGCATCTCTGAAAGTGCACTACCAAAATTTACAGTTTGTGAAGACACGGTGAAATCTGAATATGGATTTGGTAATTTTGAGTGAATCTTAAGTATTGAATGTTTGCAAGAATTTGATCTATAGTCTTGTGTGGTTAATACTGTCCTTTCTTTCCAAGTGAATCAAAGTACCAATTGTTTAAATTGCTATAATGCAGAATCTGTACTGAGTGAAAGAAAAAGTTCTGTTCTTCTTGTTTCCTTCAAAATATACTGCATCAATTTAGATCTAATTGAATTGTCATTTATTTACAGAGCTGGAAGTGCAGTATTCTTAAAGGCTATTGAACAGTGGATTCCTAGAATTGGTGGGGGAAAAGTCTTTGTTGAAATTGATTTTTTTTTTTTCACCTATGCATGCTAATCAAGCGTGTATATATATGACGAGATGTTCCTGTACTTATTTCTGTTTCTAGCATTGATAACTTTAGATGAACCAGTTTCTGCTTTGTTTGCGACACAATATCATTTTATTTGAGTGAAAAACTAACATTTTGCTCTGTTAAATAAAATCGGATATATGCTCAAAATTCAAATTCAGTGCTCCAGTTGTAGCACAGGAGAAGAACCTCATCTTGTATAAATATGTAGCAGTTCAATACTGAAATGGTTGACTGTTCCGCACTTGACTACTCTTCTGTGCTTCAGTTCTAAATGTACATACAAGGGTTGGGGTGTTTTTATTAATGTGTAATAGCAAAGGATAAGGAATGACTGGCAACTTGAAGCCTCATCACAACCGGCAATTCCTGAATATAGTCCGAGTTTAAGAAACAGATACAGAAAAGTAGATAGCAGGAAACAGTGAGGTTATTTATCTGTTGTGCTATCCAGTGCCAGGGGACAGTTTAAAAAATACCCGATAGAGTCAGTATCTTGAGCTAATACTATATTGACAGTGGCAGACCTTCAGACAGAAGAGTGATTTTTTTTATTTTTTTTTTTTTTTTCCCCCTTCCCTATTTAAAAAACCAGCCACCTTCCTTCTTTCTTCCCACAGCATTTGGGTTGTGGTGGCTTGTAGGGAAGGGTGGAAATCTGGGATTCTTTTTCCCCTCCTGTCCCCCCCCAATAATTGAGTTCTGAGTTAGGGAGCTTGCTGAAAAAAATCCAAGTATTTAATTACAGCAGAGCATTTAATCTTTTGAAGTGATGGTGTAGCTGTTGAGTTTTCAACCTATGACGGGGGGGAGAAATGATGAATTTGTGATAGCTATTTTAGAGTAATCTGTACAGAGTTGCAGAACCTGTGAGATCATCTATCATTTGAGGTAGGACTCACATAATAGTCTTTGGTTTGGTTAGGAGCTGGTGTTAGTTGAATTTACCAATAATTTATGCTTGTTTTGTAAGTAAAAGCTTAGCTTTTTTAAAACAAAAAGACCTCTTAAGACTGTAGGTACCTTCATTGACATTAAGCAGCTGGCTTCTTAAATACGTAAGTTTCTGGGATTTTTTTTATTGTTGCTGTTTTTTTTCCAAAGAAATAGAAAAGTGGAAAAAATTGTGTTGGTTTTGATCATTTATTGGGAATCAATGGGCACAGTTTACTGAACTAACAAGAAATTATGTCATTCCATCGTGGTCTAGTAAAAGCTTGAAATTTTTCTCAAGCAGAACCGGAAATAATTTTGGGGAGATTGATCTGGTAGGAAGTCCACCACTTCGACATCTTAAAGTTGGGTGGAAGAAGCAGACACGACTTCTCCCAGCAAGCACCCTGAGAGACTTTCAAGGGGTCAAAGAGAGCAGTTAAATGCTGGCTGAGCCTCAGTTTGGGAGGGGATGTTGCCCAATTTAAATTCTTGCTCCTGATCGGTGGGGTTGTCCTTTATCTGTTGCATCTTGAATGAAAGTTTCAAAATCAGTGTGTGATAGGATGCGTGGATTTAATGAGTGTGCAGAAGGAAGGGATACTTGCAGGTTGCCGCAGATAGTGTAACTCGTCATAGTACATGCTTTTCGAGCATAGAAAATTAATTGCTAAGTATAGAACACAGCCCTTACCCACTTGACTTTAAAGGAGTCATCCTTGTCCAGGAGAGGGCGTGTGTATAAGTAACCACAAGTGTCTTTTATCCTGTTTAGTAAAATTTTCAAGGCTGGCTTATTAAATAAATAGCAATGTCATGAAATGTAGAGGTTACCTGAAGTCAGTTTGTGAACTAGTTCTTTTTAAGAGCTATGCAGCAATTAGAAAGTTGCCTTACCATAATCCTATAATTAAGCCCTAATTTGATTCTTCTAGGTATAATTACATACCTTGAATGCATGTGTGCATTTTTATTTCCTAAGAAATCTGCTAGAACTGACCCAAACTTTTTCTTCCATCTCCACATAACATTTGGGTTTATGATGTGCTACCTCTAGTAGTGGATTGCAAGAGGTAGTAGATAAAAGGCTTCGAGTGATACCTATGGAAGTAACAGACAGCCAGCTCTGAAGATGAAGGTCTGAACACCACACCCACAGCATCAAGCTCGTTGCAACTGTCTCTTTGATCATAGCAAACATTGTATCTTGTCTGAATGGATTAGTAAAGCCAAAATTTTAATGCGATTGCAGCTCTTGGTTTCAGATTGATTTGTGAAGAAAGGGGAAGCTGCTAGAACGATGAGGGGAGAAAAGGTGTGGATAGGCTTGTTGATTTTTGCATTTTTCCTTAGGAGCTCTTTCTAAAAATAGCTGCACAGAATGTTACGTGGAGCTCAGCTATAAAGAAAATAACATAGTTGAGTGATGTGTCTTATACTGAAGTCATCTGAACATTTCACTCTGATGTTACTAATGATAAATATTCAATCATCTGATGAAGGACAGAATACTATAATACTAAGTGCTCCATGTTTTTTCAGGGACTTACCACTCCTTGACTTTACTCGATTCATTACGTGCCTGGTCTGCATTGTATTTATACCAAAATGATTCGTTCCTTGAGCAAATTGAAATCTAAGACGTGACATTCCCAGGTCTGCTTCAGAGCATTCCTATATTTTGCAGCAACTGGAAATTGTGGTTCAAAATGCTTAAGAATAATCTTGAAAGCTACAGTCCAGAAGGAAGATGTAACTATGGCTCATCGGTCTTTTTACAGAGGATTCCCAAATACTTTCTGTAACTAAAGGCAGTTCTTTTAGGTCAAGACCTTCCTGGTTAGGGTGTGAGAATGTGACAGGGAAATCTTGATGATCCCCCTGTCTTCTCTGAGTTTGCAGATTCCTACTTCCCTACTGTAGAGTTATTTAGGTATCTGTTAGACACTTACCGGTTTCCAGTGATTATTATGTATTTGTGAAATGACTTAGTTCCGATTCTGGATGGTGACATACACAAAATGTATTGTGACTGACGTTACCTGCTAGCCTGGAGAGGGGTATATTACCTCAGAGGTGTGGAGGCTGAGTTGCATCCTTGTCCTCATTTTCAGAGATCACATGCATTCATTTCATGAATGAACCTCGCATCCCTTCGGCACTTTCTAAAGAAATAAAGGAAGATCCTAATTAATCCTTTTGTTGTTTACCTTGTTAAGTATCAAATCTAGGTCATAGAGCTTGTTTATAAGCTAGTATGAGGACATACATATGTAGATTTATAAAGAAAAAAGTGCTGAACGGTTCTGAGGTTCATTCATTAAATGAATGCATGTGATCTCTGAAAAAGGGGACAAGGATGCAAGGCTCTGAGCTACAGACTGCTTCAAATATGGAGAGAGGACCTAGGGGAAATGAGCTGTTTGCATGCACTGTTTTCTCCTCAAGCATCTGATACTAGCGCCTCTTGGGAGACAAGGTACAAGCCCAGATAGTCCTTTGGAACGATGTGATACGGATAGTTTTATAAACAGGTTTAGGAAGGCATTGTGACTTTTTAAACTCTTAGTATAAGGAGTCATTTATTAGAGGTTAAATTTGCATACACATAACGTGCTTCTAACTTTGGTCTTGTTTCTCCTTTTGTGTACATAGTCACTTTATGGAAATGAGCCATTAACTTATTATAGTTAAAGGTAATTGCCTCTTATAATACTTTAGAAAAAGATAATTTGCTTAAGTCAGACATCAAAATAATTAACATCAAAGCTGTGGGCTGAAATCGATTATTGCAAAAAATAAAACAGAAGTCCGATGATGGTTTTAGTGAAAATAGCGTGCATCAGGTAAATGAAAGCATAGTAATTTTTTTTTTCCCCCCTATAACAGGACCGTGGCATTGTATTTTGCTTGCTCATACCTCTGTACAACATTGTAATGGTGATATTATTTGCTTTCCATTAGTTTGCAGAGAAGCTGAAACACCGTAGTTGGGCAGGACAAGTAAGGAATGAGCCAGTCTTGGGAAAGCGGACCTGCCATCCTAGTTGGAGACATCTGAAGAGAGGACGTTTTAGTCTTGTGGCATGCTTCAGTAGGAATTATTCAGAAAAAGTAAGCTCCTGTTTTGTTAATGGACTTATACGTGTCAGCTCCTTGACAGACTGCTTAGTTGCAGCTAGAATTTGACCTGGAGTTTGAAAAATTACTCAGTTTTAAGGTGGTTTTGTGGGAATTCTTCAATAGAGTACTAGAAGGCCTGGGGTCTTTTCATATACTTTTTAGACATCACCTCTTCCATACTCTGTGTGTTGATGAAGGCACTCTAGGCTGTGCATCCTAAGCTTAAAAAGTAAATATATGTTTTAGTATTAAAAATAAAAAACATACACAAAAGGATAATGGAGAAGTGGGATCTGGCAAGATTGTGGACTAGCTCCTTCTCAGTTGGCTTTAGGCTGTATTTATGTTAAAATGCAGTATTCACATTCTTACTGTTGCCTCATTTATACCTGAACTGGGGATCTAAATACTTCAAATAAAATTATTTTTAGAACTTGTCATTGAGCTTGATTAATTTTTAGCCTCACTATTCAATAATGTAATTTTCCCTGTTGCCATAAGTGACACTTAAGGGAACCCAACCCTCCAAAACCCAGAGCTTTACTGTTTGATAACAGTTCTAATGTGAAGCCTGTTTTGATTAAACCTTGCTATAAAATATTACTCTTAACTTCAGGAAAAATATTCTGTGGTCAGTTTTGTTCAGTTCTTCATACCATGAAGTTGCAATGAAAGTGCTTCCACAGGCATAATGTAGCAGAATAGCAGTCCTAGATGTTTTTCCTCCTTTCTGAAGGATTAGCTCTTCAATCAAAATTTACATGTATATCTTCATACCAGCTTATAAACACACTCTACGACTGAGATTTGATACCTTAAAAGGTAAACAAAAAAAGGATTAATTAGGATATTCCTTTAAAAATAAAAAGTGAGACAGCATCAGTTTAGTTGATACAAATCTTCAAGTGCATAATTGTCCTGCATTCTGAGCACAGACAAGTGTAGTTGTGCTTATCTTTTAAGAGTTTTATGTTGCTGGATAGCACTTGCTTAGAGGTAGGGGTTTATTCCTCCAGCTGTATTCATTATACACGTTTTCCTCTGAGTCATTAAAAATCACATAGGAATTTCAAGATAAGGCGTTTACTCCTTTCTTTTCATATCCTGCATTATTGTCTTGATGTAGTAAGGAGTCAAAGAACCCTCAAATTAATGGGTGACCTATTGAGCATGGTTCAACTGTTAGCATTTTTGTGCTTTCAAGTGAACAGGTGAGAACTTTCACTCTGCTTTTGGTTTACTAATGAGTTAGCTCATAGTATCAGAATTTGATTTGTCAAAATGTGTTGCATTTTTAATCCCTGCATTGCATTTTCATCCCCTCCAAAATCTTAATTATGATACACGACTTAGATAGAATTTACTTATCTACGGGTTGTTTTAATCTTTGAGTCTGAAAAGTAGAACCTTACAAAGTGTATTCAGGGAGAAGCAGCCTTTTGTAAAACTGTAGCATGGAAGTAAAAATCTCTGCTGCTGTGCTTTTTTGCACAGGAGTATCTCATTATGGGAGCACTTGAAAATTCAGATCCTTTACCTCAGCCATGGTTAGCACAAATTAATCAATGCCTGGGTTTCTCTTTCAGCTCTTCTGTTGTGAGATACTGGTTGGGTTGTATTTCTGGGTATTCTGAAGTCTCAATAGCTTTTCTTCCCCCCTTTTTCTAGTAAGTTTCTAGTTATAAACCCCTAGTTCTGGTGTAAAATTCTATTGCAAGATATAACCTCAAAAGTGCGAGGCTCCCAGAAAGCAACTTGTTCACAACACTGTTAGCATGGATCTCTCAGATGTGTACTGTACAGTAAAAAGACAGTTACTAGGTGGTAGGTGATGCTGTGTCTGTATCTGGCATGTTGATTTAAGAACTAGTATGCAGATTTGTCTTTAATATCAGAGAAAGAAATTCAGATATGAAACTGAAACATTGGTAGATACCATTATGTGCTACTTCAGGAAAAAATATTTGAGCTGTAGAGCTTTCAAAGGAGTGATTTGATAAAAAATGGATTAAAGAGGCATTGGTCTTTCGAAAGGAAATTATAGTGATAGAAGGGAACAGACAGCATACAGAAACACATTTTTAAGTAAATAGCACTTTATACATTATTGTAAAGATAAATACAGATACTGAAGCATAAATCTTTTTTTAATCCCGGCATGTATTCATAAGATGTTTAAAGCAGTGTGAAGGCTTTTACAGTAACACTAGACATTTTCTCTTGAGGTAACACAATCTGCTAGAAATGTGTATAACACTAGAACAGGCTGTCCAGGGAGGTTGTGGTATCTCCATCCTTGCAGGTTTCCAAAAAACCTCAGCCAGACAAAGCTACAGCTGATCTGATCTAGTATTGGTGGTAGTGCCATGAGGAGCAGAAGGCTGAAGTACGTGACCTCTAAAGGTGCCTTTTGGCCCACATGCCTGTGACAGTTTTGTATGAACTATGCCTAGCTGCTTGTACAACAAAGACTAGTTTCGCTGAAAGGCTGTTTTGCTGAACATCAGCCCTATGCCTCAGACTTCCTTGGGGATTTAAATGAAAAAAGGCACCTTTTTAGGCCCCACCCCCCCAAGCCCATTCTTCTTCCTCATTTGGTGTTTGGTTTTGATTGCTAATAAATAAGAACATAAAAGGAAAATTACCATGAAACAGACTGTGAAAGATTGCCATGACAAAAATGTAGTTGAGAAGGCATTTGCATATTTAGGCTAGAATTTTTCAACTACTGAAATCCTACACAATGCCAAAGTGACACAGTTTTGCATTCCCTGCTCTCTTACAGTTGCTACAAAAATCATCTGTAATGACAGAAGTAAGATACGGCCAGAGAAGGCAGAGGCAGTGACTTCACAAACCAATTCAAATCATGGTTGTGTGTCTTCTGTGATATACTGCTCCTTCTGCTGGGCTGCAACAATTGCTTTTGAGATGCACTCTGCTATATCACTTGATGTTTAGGAAAAAGAAATCCAGGGTATCTTTTGAAAAAGTCACCTTAGTTTTCAAATACAGTTCTTTCTGCAGCCCCATGAGTGTTCTGAGCCCAGTTTGAGGGATGGTGTACCATGGTGGTGCATGGGGACTAAGAAACAGAGTAGGGGAATACTTCAGCCGGGTGCTGCTGCCAGGCATATTTTCCACTGCGGAAACCTAGCCTGAGGTACTGTTCAGCCAATCCCTTAATCAAATGGATGGTCACCAGCACTGTGAAGAGAGACTGTTTTAAGTTCAATGTTTGCAGCTTAATCACCTCTTGAGGAAAGAATCATAGCTTCAGACTTCCTGAGGAGGCTCCAAAGTAACTGGCTGGCTGGAGGTTCATTAATTAACACTACTTCAGAGAAAGAACAGAAGAAACTCCAAAATTTGTTTTCTAACTTGGCGTCATAAGGTGCTGAAAATGAAAGAGCTAAAGATTGTGATTAGCAAAATAAATTCTCCCAGTACTCAATTAGTCTGTCAGCTCAGGAAACAGAATGTTAACCTGTCAGTTTCTTTGGGTTGAGCTTCATACATGATACCTTACCTTAATTTCCAGTAAGCGTCTCATTCTGGGGATGTTAAGGTCAGAGGTGATGTAAGGTGCCAGTTTAGGTTGACACAATAAACTGATTTAAATCTGTCTTTGATCCTCTGCAGGATGGCTGGCTGTGGCGAAATAGATCATTCAATCAACATGCTTCCCACAAATAGGAAGACAAATGAATCATGTGCTAACACAGCACCTTCCCTGACAGTCCCCGAATGTGCTATCTGTCTGCAAACCTGTGTCCATCCAGTAAGTCTGCCTTGTAAACATGTCTTCTGCTATCTGTGTGTGAAGGGAGCTTCTTGGCTTGGGAAACGATGTGCACTCTGCCGGCAGGAGATTCCAGAGGATTTTCTTGACAAGCCAACCTTATTGTCACCAGAAGAACTCAAAGCAGCAAGCAGAGGCAATGGAGAATATGCTTGGTACTACGAAGGTAGAAATGGTTGGTGGCAGTATGATGAACGTACCAGCAGAGAGCTGGAAGATGCCTTTTCCAAGGGTAAAAAGAGCACTGAAATGCTAATTGCTGGGTTTTTATACGTAGCAGATCTTGAAAATATGGTTCAGTATAGGAGAAATGAGCATGGACGCCGCAGAAAAATAAAACGGGACATAATAGATATACCAAAGAAGGGAGTGGCTGGGCTGAGGTTGGACTGTGATGCTAACACTGTCAACCTGGCAAGAGAGAGCTCTGCTGATGGTGCAGACAGCACACCGACCCCAGGGGCTGCAGCTGTGCAGGCTCTAGCATCCATTTCTGCTAGGCCTCTGCCATCACTAGATGGTCAGCTGATGAGTCCTTCAACGCCATCACCTGATGCAAGCAATTCTCTAGAGAACTCTTTTGCCCACTTACAAATAAATGAAGACAGTATGGCTGAAAGGAGCCATAGGGGAGAGGGAGAAGAAGACCACGAATCATCATCTTCTGGTAGGGTGCCAGCCCCTGACACCTCTGTTGAGGAGACCGAATCGGATGCTAGCAGCGATAGTGAGGATGTATCTGCGCACCTTCAGCAACGCCTGTCTTCTGTCCAGCAGAGACACTTGAATGCAAATGCAAGCCAGTCAGGAGCAGATAGACCAGTGGCAGGGGGCGGGGTGGTAAACACAAGTGTAAGATCTAGAAGGCCAGATGGACAGTGCACAGTCACTGAAGTTTAAATCTAGAGCCATGTGATTAAAAACTCAGTCCTGTATCTGTAAATTTTCTGTCCACATTGGCATTGCACTCAGACCTAGCGGTGTGTTTGGTGGGAGGGTGGGGTGAAGGGGAGAAACGGATTTGGCCTGTTTAACTTAAGTCTCTTAACATGTCTCAGCTGGAAGACTCTAACTGTAGGAAACTGGGTTGTCCTGTTAATGGTTTGAAAGCTGCTTAGCAATACCCAGTTTTCTTGAAAATGTCTTGTGTTTATTTTGTAGCATTTTCCCCTTGGAGATACTCGATCCCTTTTTGGCCAATGTATATCTACTGTACAACTCAAATTGTCTTCATTATCTGACTGTTGCATTAAGTGTCTTACTACTTTCTGCATGGATTGATGTATGAAAAGAACACTAAAGCAATGTGGGAGCAGGCAAGATGTTGGGTGTGAGCAGGATGCTTCATTTAATGTGAGAAAATAGATGTGAGTTTGGAGTTAAAATGTGTTTTTACTAGACAAGAGCAATCATCTACCTTCCTTCAATGCAAATGTAAAAATGCTGTTAACTTTTGTTGCAAATTCTTACCTATACACTCTTCATGGCATTTTCACTGGCTTTGCCATCTAGTCCTTGTAGTTTTGTTTTTGAGGTCTTTCTTGATCTGTCTTGTTTTTGTTACGGAATTTATAATTTAATAAAACTACATTTTATCAGTAACAATCTTAGATATGTCTCCAGTTTAATTCAACTTCACTGGAGGAACTTTAAAGAAAACTATCATAGAACAGCTTCCTGTGTTTGCCAAAAGGGAGGACTGGCTCTGAGTGGTATCTTGAGGCTCTTGCATTCCTGACTGGCTGTCTCTCAAATGCAACTCTGTAGGAGTATGTCTCTGCTGAAAAATCATGAGTTGCAGGCTTAACGCTTGCCTGGGCTTAACACTCACTTCTCCTCTGAAAAGCTGATCAACTTGCTTCACCATTATGGCAGGCAGAAGTATCACACAGAGCCTTCTTTTAACAGCAGAAATGTTGACATAAAAGAGAAAATGTTATCAAACTTGACCCTATAACAAAGAACACAGATGTGAAGGACTACATTACTGTTTACTTGATCTTCATAGCAGAACTAGTGGCAGCACAGAAAAGATAGTTTTGTGCTTGTATTAGAAATGCATCTTCTGGATTGGCCCCAGTTTCTGCAAACTGACTTCTGCAGGTTGGAGAAGGTTAGAGGCCAGATCTTGAAAAGCACAGCTTGTCTTTTCTGTCTATGGCAGTTGTTTTACTTTTTTTTTTTTTTTAAATGAGAAATGCCATCAGCTGATTCTGGACTCAGTCTTTAAAATAAAGCTAATTAAACTCTAATTCTTAGTACCTGTTTCCCTGAATAGAAAGGGACAATAGCTGATACATAAGTACTACATATCTTCAGACAAAAGGTGCTGTAAGCATACAACCATTTGAAGGGACTTAAATGGGCTGATTTTAAAAAATGGTAATGTGCCAGTCCTCCAGTTTGTCTCCTGTGCCCACAGGTGAGATCAGTGGGTCACTGAACAAAGGAAAGGGCAGAGGAGATTAGGATGGAATAATGAAAGATTTCCTTTCTCAACTAGGAGTGGATGCTCTTGATCACAGATTTTGACTATCGCCTTCCAGTTCCATAAGGAAATAAGCCGGTAGCATGGACTTCAGAAGGAAAGAGGATAGAATGTTTTTTCTTCTACTTGTTAGTTGCCAGCTGTCTTATTTTGCTGGTTTGAGTTAGCACACAGTGGCTCTAATCAAAGCCTGACTTTGTGCTGCAAAAACCTTCAGTAAGAATACTTCTGCTATGTGTACATATTTTACTTCACGGGAGGGTACGTACTGTTAAAGAGAGCAAGACCTTGACTGGCTATATGCTTAATTTCAGGACTTTCAGCCCAAACAGTCTACAAGTAATTTTATCAGTGATTATCCTTTGGTCAAGAACCCCCCAAGTAGAGAGGCAGTCCTCTGTTCAGCCAAACACTCATGATGCTGCCTTTGGCTCCTGCTGGCTGACTGCAGCTGTGAAGTACTAAAATTAGTTAAAGTAAGGCTGGTGAGAGCTTAATAGCCAATCATCAGAGTGGCAAATGCACTCCCCAGATCCAGCTAGGAAAAAGTAGTAACCAGTAATTCCCATCTTGTATTTAAACCATTGCCTTCAGTAGGAGACGTCAATTTTAGCTAAGCCACAGCCACCCTGCATTATGTGGTTGTCTGCAACCCCATGCATTAAGTGATTTTAAACTTGTACAGCATATCTAGAGAAATGCACAGTGGAGCAGAATTGAATGGGAAAAGGACATTAAAATCCTATAAAGTCTACCACACCTCTTCATTTCCAGGAGAGCAGATAACAGCAGATACAGGAATCCTTTGTCATGGTACACTAATCACATAGTGAACCAAGTATTCAGCAAGAACACCTATAGCTTACCTAGGGTACCCGTTTGGTAAGTGTATTTCTGTTAGCAGCAAATATGATAAAGTATGTATAGTGCTAAAAGTCATCTCCAGTGTCCACTGTTTAAACACTTGGCACAGAATCCACACCCTCCATTAAGCATGCGGGCTGTCTCTGTACACAGAGGCAAGGGAACAAGACAGGTATTTCACAATGTAACAGGAAACCTAGTTTGCTGAGGAGGGAGCTGGCAAACTAGCCCCTAGGAGATACAAAAGCTAGCGCTCCATTTAATTAGGAGACTGGGAGTATCAATTTTGAACACAGGTTTCTAATTTATTTTGTGCATTTAGTGCTTGTTCTTTTTTAGGCCATCTCTGAAGGGGAACAAAAACTGAGATGAAGTGGTAGTCTTTAATAATTGTAAAGAAAATATAAATGCTTATCAGCTGCTAGTTACAGGTATTTGTCACTTTAAGATGATAAGCAAGTAGTCTATGAAATAAAGCATTTAGGTTTGAAATTGGTAAAATAGGATTCCATGTGATCTCACTCAGTCTGGAGCTCTCGTGCAAGCACTCATGGTAATTTAGTTAGGCTGGTTTTCATACGAAGGGCTGTATTTGTTTTTAAAACAGAAAAGAGACCAGAAAATATGGTATTAAGCTGCTCACAAAATCCTTGATCAAAACAAACACCTGTAATTACCTTCAGAAGCTCCTGTAGCTATGTTTGGTATATTTGTGATTCCCACAGACCAGAGGACAAAATCAGTTTCTGTAACCTTTTCTGAAAGTGTCGTACTCGGTACTAGTTAATTATTTGTCCTGTTCTTAGAAGCAAACGCTGGCCTTTAATACAAATTGGAGAGGATGGCTGGGGAAATACCTCTGCTGAAGTAAGAAGTAAACTCTCATTGTCTACAAATCAAAATGGAAAGAGGCCCCTGACAGCTGTACGTAGAGAGTTTCACTTACTGACAGCACAGGTCTAGTTCAAAACATGCAAGTGAAACATCCTGCTTTTCTGCTGCAATTTCTTCCCTTTCAAATTTCTATCACCCAGTGCACAGAATACACTAATGAGCCTTACAGCCTGGCACCTGAAAAATCAAAAACAATTCAAGGGGCTTGCTCAGGTTCTAAGCAATTTTCACACCCATTTTAAAAACATAATCACAGTATTAGTAATGGCAAATTTATTCTTCTTAACTAGCAAAGACATAACCAGTTACACTTTAAAGCACTAGTTTTTTGACTCATGACAATGTGATGTGCTATTGCTTCGAAAAGTTGGATGAGTATGGACTGGAGGGTGCTCTGAAGGTTTAGTGATGTTGGTAGTCTGGAATCCCTCACGAGTCGAGCAACTTCACAAAAAGCAGAACAGCATCGCTACTAACCAGTCAAGTACTGCCTGACTATATTAAAACATCCATACTTCAGAAGTAATGGGTTTGAAGTCGTTTAGAGCATGGGAAACAATCTAGCTGCACAGGGAGCTAACAACTGAGCTATTGGATAAAAAGGGCTAGGGAGGGGGAAAGAGGCACAAACCAGAACACTACTGTCCCCCCATGTTCCCATTCCTGGTTTTTTTTTCTAACCTGGAAGTAAAAATTGAACTTCATTTTTGGGGAAGAGAGATTTGAAATCTTCCTCCAGCAGCAGCTTCAGGTGTGAAGGCAAACAGGCAGGATCAACAGGGCAGAGCAACTTCCTTATCCTCCCTGAGCTGCCAGCTCAAAACACATCGCTTTCTTCAGCATTTCTTTTGGTTGCTTCAGGCTATACACGCTCCCCACTGTGAAAGCCATATAGTAAAACATCCCCAGCAGAGCACAGCATCTGCTCGAAAGCTGCAGAATCTTCACAGGCAATCCAGACCTAATTCCCATCGTTGATCTGTCCCAAGATCCTCAAACATATGTACAGTTACCTCACTGTCTAAAAATCCAGAATCCTGCCACACTGTAGAAATTGTAACATGAATTTCCATCCAAGGAATCGCCACCTTTTCCTAAGGGAGCTTGTTCCGTGTATCTAGAGTTAGTTATGCCTGGTCAGAGTGAGAATGCGTATGAATGCCACATAGCCCAGTTTCCACCTTAACATGCTCCCCTGGAATACGTGGGTCCTGGGCTCAGATCTCAGCTCCTGCTGGATTTAGAGACAAGTGCATCCTAACTAACAGTACAGGAAACTCCCAGTCATGGATATGTCTGTGTGTTTTTGCTCTCACAGATGCTTCATTTTAAGAATCACCTGCCAAAGCATGGACTTGGTGACAGTTTCTATTTCTAAAGGGAAAAACTTCTTCATTGAGTTACCTACTTGCACAGTCACTGGCATGAAGTGGAGACCAAGTTCCAAATCTTCTGGTCGGCCCAAATATGCCCTACCAGTAAAAATACTCTGAAGTAAGACATGGACAGATCCACACAGAAGTCTTTCCAGAATGCTGAAGTACTCAGACTATCCAGCCAGTCAATGACATCCCATGTTGGGGCATGATACATCATGGCCTTCCAAGGTTTCAACGAGATTCTATGTAAAGAATCAGGTCAGCAGCTCTGCACATGTTCAGCAGCACAGGTGCAGGCTGTGGGAATGTGCAGATGTGTTGTAGCTAGTTGGTTCCTTCAGCAGTGAGAAGACACATAAATGCATTTAAAGACCTGAATCAGTGTCACTGAATGAGGGCTATAGGCTCCTCAGTGAGTTAGACCTTCTCCTGTAAAAATCACCATTAAAATTGAAGTATCCTTGGTTACTTTCTCAGCAATTATACAAAGAACTCACTGAAGATAAAAAAATAAAAACTATCACGTCACCAGTTATCATCCCTTCTGAGCTGCTTAAAGACACTGGTCTCACGTTGGGGAACTCGTATTTTGCAGCTTTAGATGCACCTGTTCCTCAAATAAATAAACCTCGTATCTTTCAAGCAATTCATTTCCATACCAGTTAGAAAAACAAAATTAACTCCAAAGAAAATAATCTTCAGCCTCATTCCAAAAGAATTATGGTTCTATTCTCAGCACAGTATTTACCTTTCCATACTAATTTCACTAATCTCCATTCAGTGGGTGATTAGGACAGTAAAGAATCTGCCAGGGATTTCTCTGTGGTTGCACACCAAATATGTCTGCCTGACGTGAATGACAGGAATGCTAATGCCAGTTTAAATGAACAAGTCCTTAAATGACTGAGTTTAATGCCTGCTTTAGTGAAAGCTTTGTTTGCAAAAAGGTCAAGAACATTTCTCATGCATTGACCATCATTTATGTTTTGGTCTTTTAACCAATGCTTGCAAATTGGCAGGCCCACCCCATACAGTTCCAAAAATGTCCTTCTCTGTCCTTAGGGCAGCTTCCAGTGGTAGCTCTCTTCCTGCTGTCACCACCTTTTTCACAGCCTGAATCACGCTGGCTGGACCCTCTGTGTACTGACTCAGCCAGGCGCAGGCTTCTTCTAATGCTTCCGTTTCATCTGAAGACGACAATGTCTCCTCCGAGAGCCCAAGACGCAAAGCTCTCTCGGGGTCCACCCTGACAGCCCCGCTCAGCAGCCGGAGGGCAGCCCTGCTGCCAACGATCTGCACCAGCCGGGCAGCTCCTCCCCAGCCTGGCACCAGACCCATGTGCTTATGGACAAATCGAATTTCACTCCCAGGCGTCATCAACCTGTCAATGAAGAACAAACATGCAGAGGTCAATCTGTGCATCGACGTCTGTATTCAGCTCGCCCGCACTCACATTTTCTGTTTTCTCCTCCCCTCTGCTTCCAAAGGCTGATACAACTTGACAGCATGCTGATTACAGCTAGAGCTGGAGTATCTTAATTTTTGCATTGCCTCATGCCTTAGCTGCAGCTTTTGGCCCTTCTCAAAAGGAGATACGTAGGCTGCCACAAGTAAAGATGCTTAGTCCCCACGCTGGCACCTGTAGGCAGAAATCAGTTCTAAAAAGTGTTTGAAAACAGAATTGCAAAGACGGAGGGCACATTACATTTATTCACAGTGTCAAAACTGCCTTGCTAATTCATGCCCAAAACAACAGGGTTTGGGGTAAAACCCAAGCAAACTAGCGCACAAAACGTATTTCTCAAGAGGATGAATCGTGGTGTTAGTACTGATCTGTGCTGGGGAGGTTCTGTCAGCACCCTGGTGCTTGATCATAGCATAGTTGGATATTTTTTTTTTGCTCCATAGTTTAGAGGGTCCATGTGAGTTTGATTTCTAACTGCTCACTACAGCAAGGGAAGTCAGGATGGATGCTCAACTTATGGCTCACAACATATAATAGAATTGCTTTTTATTTATGCCTTACAGCGTGTAATAGAATTGCTCCCCTCTAGAAGGTAAGAGTCACATTCCTCTTTTCAAAGATTTCACATCTTTGCTTCTTTTCTACAGTCTGTCACCTCCCTTATTTAAGAACTCACCCTAGAGCTGATTAAGCTATCTCCCTGGAGGAGCTCTGCTGCAGCGGATTGTACTCTCTCTGCATAATGTTCACACTGACACACATTAGGTTGGTGGAAAAAGCCTCTAGAAATAAAAACATATAGAAAAGATGTACAGAAACAGACCAGTACTTGCTCTCCCTTAAGATGATGTTCTGCAGTGTGGTTGCTTGCTGCTGTTTATAAGACAAGGGATGTAAATTACACTTGTGAAGTAGATTAGCTTCTACTTCAAGCACTAATTGGCTTTCTGAAGATAAATCATGTAATACTAAGATCTACACACAAGTCTGTTTCCTAACAATGCAGTTTTCCATAAAGAAAATACCAAAGTGAACAGCTTTAAAAGGGGAAAGAAAAGAAAACGTTTAAAAATGCAACTACTTCTAGGAACTCACAGTTCCCAGATCTGCTTATTGTTAATTGTAAGCTTGCTTGGTTGCTTTTTTCTTAACCAGAGCACCATCAGCATTCACGCCATACTATAAAGCACCGGGGCTGAAGAGCTTATGCTTTATCCCAGACCCAACACAATGCACAAAGGCAACAGCTGACATGCCAGATTGCATGAAAGCCTTTTTGTAGAGATAGCGGAGGAAGGTTGTGTGACAAAAGGAAGAAGCAGAGTATTGCAGGGGAGGAAAGGCTTTTAGCTAACATTAGCAAGTGCTTCCCAAACCCAGCAAATCCCAGGGAGCTCAGGTCTCGCCACAAGGAAGATCCACAAGGAAGACACCGCAAGTGTTCCAAAACTCCTTTACTGGCTCAGCTTCCTTTGCAATATGCTGACACCCAGTGTCCCACTGGGAAAGCAATAATGAAAACATTATTAAGGGTTTAATTCTAGCTGTGCTGAGCGACACGAAGCATTAAAAAGAAGTGGTCATAGGCAGCTAGACATCTGATGCTAGACTACCTGTAGGCTGTCTCATAAGACAGTGACCGCAGGTCAGTAAGACAACGTTGCGTTTGTTGAATCTGAGGCTGTCACAGGCACTTGGGTTCAGGCCTTAAGGACAGGCATTTCACTGAACGTCCTGTGGGCACCATATGGACTCATCTGGGAAGTTGGGTCACTGCACTCTGAAGCTTGCATGGGAAGTCAAATTTTACATTAGAAGCACAGCTGATCCATGAGCGCCAACAAGAAAAAAGTTGAAAGCACTCAGTATGTGGGAAAGGCTCTGTTACCCTCCACAATCTTCACCTCCCTCCAAGAAAATGGAACCAAACATGATGAAAGAAAAATAAACGATTGACAGCTAAATCCATAGAGAGACTGTAAGGCTGTATCTTTGCAGATCTCACTGAGATGTACCTCTTCCTACAATGCTCCTTTGAACAAGCTTCTCAGAAAATACTAAGATAAGTGGCGGTCAGTAGAAGGTGTAAAAGTGGTCTCGGACTGTCTTCGGGCTTAAAAAAAATTATCTATGTTTTTTCAGACTTTTCAACTATGAATCCTCTACTGAGGTCACGCAACCACCCATCACACTCTGTTAGGTACCCCACTCCCTTCCAGTCCCCATGCCCAAGGAAGCAACGGAGATCTGAGCTCAGATCTGAAGAGACATATACCACTGCCAAGCTAGCCTGGGATCAGCCTCTGAACATCACCAGCTGCAGCCTTGCATAAATATTTCCCTTTTTATTTTATGAAAAGAATTGAGCCTACCTTCTGAGACATGACTGATCTGATCTCCCATTAGATGAATTTATGTAAGAAAAGTACATCAAGCATCACTAAACACAAAGAGGCAGACATCAAAAAGCTGAAAAGACAGAAGTACTACTCTATTCCTGAGCTGTTTATACCTTATTCACCTAGTACTGGCCCTGCCTAAGACACAGTAGATGAATACAAAATGAACCCTGACTTGACTCAGTATGCCTGTTCTTGTCTTCCAGGTCAAGGGAATTAAAATCTGGGTCTCCTGTATCCCAGGGGAAGGTCATACCACTAGGCTCCTGGGCACGTGCCTTCCCTGCCCTAAAAAAAGAAGAAAATCTGTTGCATGCCAATACTGAAAAAATGTTTATTAAATGTAATTAATGTACAAAGTAACTGAAGACCTTACAAGCAGAGAAACATCCTGCAGAAATGTGAAGGGTAGCAAAATCCTCACAACTTAAATGGGAAATAAGAGGTTAAGGTAATATAAGCACCAAAGTGCAGCTGAAACCTTCTTTAAGAACATTACGTTTCCATGTTACAAGCAATACAACTCCCCTAGGAAGAAAGCACAGCCACCATGGGCCACATCCAATTTTGGCTTAGTCATCTAAAGCAAACAAGAGCTACAGCAAATGTTCCTGCTGTACATTTTAAAATGTTCTCAGATGCACTAAATGTTACAAACCCTCCACCTTTGATCGGAGGATTCCTTCACTCCGTGACATCTCATTGCGCCCACAAACTACTGACTCTCACGTCGCATCACATCACTGGCAACGCACATGAGAAGAAAACCTTGTTTGCCATTAACAATGCAGCCTAACAAATCCCATCCCTAAACAGGTAGGCTTGCTTCCTCAAAGGCGGCACTTGCTGTGAGCTAACAGCTGTGCTTTCCTTTGCTAAAGTAGCTCCCAGCTACTTGAAGCTGGAGCATATATAATGAAAGCTGAAAATGCAAATAGAAATGTATTTCTCAGTTTTTCATACCTGCTTTTTATAGTACTCCCGTTACTGAACTGTTCCAACAGGTATAATCAGTTCCTTAGGCAGAATTAAGATTATGTTAAGGTTTATGTCATCATTTCCTGGTCTTTGGGGCTTGAATTATATTCAGCATTCTGACAAGGCAAAGGCACTAACGAAGTTCACTAGGGAGGGACAAATAGTTTTATGCATTTTAAAAGCTCCTACCACTATGGCTCTGAAACCCATGATGTAAAAAAGAATGTCTAAAACATTAAATGTGTTGTCAGCAACCTGGATTTTGTTCCCATCCCTGTTTGACTGCCAGTGTCACATAAGGACACAGCTCCTGCCTTCCAATCTTCTCCTTTTAGCTGGCTTGAGACTGGCACACCACGGAGAGAGGCAGCCGGCATCACACAGTGCTGCAGCACCTGGTGCTCAGCTATGGTTATACCGAGAGGGCAGCCAGAACTGCAGGAAATGACTTTTATCTCCCTCACAGAGACTTTGGCCTCCTGCTCTCAAACCACCAATCAACATAAATGATAGGCAAAGTTTATGCCTTTGAGTCATGGTAAGTTCCCCCACCAAATCTGCTACCTTCTATAAATTTTGGTAGCACCCATCTACGAGGTGACTGAACCAACACAAAATGGAAAATTCTCCAAAGACAGAGTCAAAGGCCTTGGGATGCAATTAAAAGACATCCATAATTTTAACATGCTGTAGAGCAAGAGTTATAGAACTAGAAATAATGAAATACAACTAGACATTTTTGTAAAACATAGATGCAAGACATCCAGGCACGTGAAAAGCAATGGCCATGGTCAACCACACATGCATTTTGGACTACTGTCATTACTCAGTGAAGACAGCAAGAATACAGTACTGATATCAGAGGCTTTCAACCAATCATCCAAACCACACATGCAACTACTTTAAGCACAGGAAAAGACAGACATTAAAGAAAAAAGAAAACCACCAGGAAAACAGTAACAGAAAGAAGGCTATCAAGGGCCAAACATTTGTTTTAACCAGCCAACAACAGAAGAACAAAGTTGATGTACAATCCAGTCATACACTTTCCCAAACATGTATGTTTTTCTAATACATTCATCAATATGATATCAGCTTAATTAACTCTTGTTAAATAAAGTAACAGCCGTGCTGTGCTGACATGTGGCCCAAACAAGTTATTAAAATACACACTGCTGAGGAATGCGAGCTCAAGAATTTGTTAGAGGTGATGTATGACATTATCTGTGGATGGTGATTATCATGCAAATGGAACTTGTTTTGACAGGTGGGCATGAAAATTTGATGACCTTGCTTGCAAGTGACAAAAGTTCAGGTGTGACTAGTTTAGGACTTTGTAACTTTGCTTGGCAAGTGCTACCAGGAACATCCACCACAGCAGCAGCTCTCAAATCATGCTGGACCTTAACTGAGCAAGAAAGCCGGAGTCCATTGTCCACTTCTTCCCTGTTCTCCTACTGCACCTTCCCAACACTCAAAATACAGTTCCTGTCCCATCACTTCACCTACACGTCAGACCTCATAGTTTCACTCCATCTTCCTTACACTTCTTCAGCATCCCAAGGGGCACAGGAGATCACAGTATTGGTGGTGGGTTCTTGCAGCAAGTGACTGTGACTCAGGCAGCAGACAGTTACACAGGTAATATCTGGGATCTGATCTCCCTTCTCCCTTCTCCCCTTGCTGATGCATGCAAAACCCACGAAAAAAATAAAAGTGCTGCTCGTACACACAAAGTCCTGCTGAACACATGCAGTAGATGGGATGTTTCTGCTGAACAGATGCAGTAGATGGGGTGCTTTTAGTCAACTAGGGTGTTACAATAAGTTAAAACAAAGCAAGGAAGAGTTGCAATTGTTAAATTTATAGCATCAGGGTAAGAGCTAAACTACCTCTTCCTTTATCTGTACAACAAAAGCCCTGATTTGTGATTAAACAGAAGTCCTTTATTTCAGGTTGGTCCAGTGCACCACATAAATCAAGTAATATCTAATATCTTCTAGACAGCATACTAAATCTCTTGCTTGGGGGGGGAGGGAAAGTCACCTTGAATCTTTCATTGGAGGCAAAAGCATTGCCACAGGCATCTAGAGTTCAGTACAACTATAGGATCTGAATCTGGGATCTCCTGTACTGTCCATCTGTGCCTGAGGAGATGCAAGCGTGTGAAAGGGTCTTCAGCCAACAGCAGGACAAAGCTCTTCCTACAGACACAAACGGGCTGAGCAAACCTATGATCAGTGGCTGCGGCACATGCTGGGAGCACCTGCCTTGCCCAAAACCCCAAGTCCTAGTGGTCTCCTCTGATACCTCCAGCCCCTTTGCTGCAAATGCAGCCAGCCAATTCTGGAGCTTCAGTTCCTTGGCTTAGGCAGGGGCACTGAGGGGTCTTGCCCTGGCAAGTGGCAGTCCTGCAAGCTGGACTGTAAGGAGCAGTTAACTGGGACTCCAGGTACTGTTAGCCTGAAGCCTGGGCAAGCACCATCACACAAGTAGTCAAGTACTGCTGCAACTGCACACAATCTTGAATGGTTCATGTAGCAGATACTGCTGTTTGGAAACTTCCAGGCTAGCTGTCTTCTCCCCACTTGCTTTAGCATGGCAAGTGGCCCTGCAAGTTTTAACATGTACCTAGCACTCAATCCACCTCTAATATCTACATTCCAAATCTTAGAGTCAGAAAGATATACCAGAGATCATGTACCTTTCCCATTTAATATATCTAAAACCTATCCTCCCCACCATGGACGGACACATGTTAACGCACATGCAAGAAACTACAGCATTAAGATACAAATTCTTGAGGCCTTGTATATGAATGCTCCTCGGCAATTTGCTGCAAAACTCATCCCTACCTTCTCCAGAATCTTTTAACAACATAACTAATTTCTGAATATAGCCTTGAAAACAAGACCTGAGTATGAACCACTGCCTTGACATCTTCACAAAGCCACAGAAAGCCTGAAATTAAAAGTACCAACTGAAGTTAAGGCTACAGTTCGTGCCTGTGGAGACCTCACCTGGAAACCTAAATACCAGTAGTTAACTACACCACAATATTGTGTTCCAATAGTGACAACTTGTCTTGCAGAAGTATTTAGTCTCTCAAAATATTCTTAGGACCATAAATCTTACTGGAAAGGCTAGGAATACTTTCATCAGTATTTAACTGCTTAGTGTACAGGGGTTTATTTTTAATTAAAAAAACCTAGTTCTAGCCTTGTTCAATATTCCCACACACGAGCCTTCCATGGTTTTTAATAGAAACTCACCTTAAAACAACAACTGCATTAACCAGTCTTTTTTACAATAAAAAATTAATTTTGAAGCAGCAAGGTACTGTGGGAAGAACATTCTGCAGAAGAAATATGCAGTACTACACTAAAATAATTTAGCTAGTCAGCAATGCTGCTGATGAGTAGTTTCCAGTCCTTACTTCAATTTTCATGACAGATGCTGTTAGAATTAGACCCTCAAGAACAAGACAATCTCCTCCAAAAAGCAAGTTGGGACTAATTAATCTGTCTCTGCCTATCCAGTGCAGTGCCTTGTCAGTCTCTTTATACTACACCATCAAATAATTA
Organism: Burhinus bistriatus; assembly: GCA_013397275.1. NCBI lineage: Eukaryota > Metazoa > Chordata > Aves > Charadriiformes > Burhinidae > Burhinus > Burhinus bistriatus. Next base: position 437,589 of record VYXH01011288.1, on the reverse strand, counting down.
CCTAGGTACTCTGTAAAGGGATTATCTAGACAAAACAGCTAAAGATTTTTCTGAAATTCAGCTATCTTACTACGCCGTCTATCACAAAAAACCCACCTAATTCTCAGAAATATTAACAAGTGGATTAATCCTGAGAATAGTTAGTCACAATTTCACTTATCTTTCAATCACACTTGATTAATTGGATAGGCTTTCAAGAATCAAAAAGCCTTGATTATACATTTAATAAATAGCTCCTTGCTAATTATATTCAGCAGATTTTTGAACTATAACAATGCAGTGAATATCGGCCAGCCATGACTGCTTTGCGCTTTCCCAGTGCAGCTTGCTAGTATTAATTCCCCCTGCTCCTCTCCCGTATCTTCTCTCTCACGAAGACCTTCTCATGTTTCTGCCCCATGCAGAGAAACAATAAGACCATTAGACGTGACAGAAATTGCTGCTTCAGAGCTCTGGCAACACAAAGTGAGACTTCCAAAATGAAAACACCGTAAAACCGATCAAACTAAGGATTTGTCCTACATGCTTTTAGTGATAGTCCATGCAGATTGGCATCATAAAAACAACCCCCTAAACCTTTGCTCTTTCTGAAAATTCTGTAGTCACAAATATCCATTTGACAAATGCCTAAATGGTAACCACTAAAGAATATAAAAATGAAGACAAAATGGCTTAAGAGAATTTGGGGAAGCTATGTCCCTTGTGCAGATCTTCGATACCACTGCATGAAGCAGCTCTGCAATCCCAAATTTCAGTAGGGTAAGACAAGACTGTGCACACTGATGATCTCTCCTGTTTAGGAGCTTTAATCTGTAATCTTTACTGCAGGAATGCAATGGAAAGAAGTAGATCCAGCTACTATTTTAATAAGCCTATCAGAAAGTCAGCCGTCTCAAATCCTTTCAGCAATTAAAACAAAACACCTTCTTTACTTGAGGTTTAAATAAATTAAAATGATACCCAAGAACCAAAATAAAAAAATCCTATCGAGCCTCCCAAGTACAGAGTGTTCTAGGCATGCTCTAAAACTTGGTGTCAAAGGAGTAGGCTTGATGCCAGCCTAAGAAATCTCACCAACACAAGAGCTCTCTTCTCACAGCTCTTTTCAAATTGCCTTACGGATTACATGGAATTTTATTTATAGCTACTGAATTATTTTGTAACACCCTTAGTGCATCCATTTCCCCCCCTACTTGCAACAACAGCTAAGAATCAAGGTTTACATAAAGTAGCCTAGGGGAATACATCTCAAGTCTTTCTAGCATGTTCCGTTTACCACCTTATTTTCTGCCCTCCAATCAGATTTTCCATTGCATTTTATAGACCCCTAAGAATCAGGGTCAAAACCCAATCCAAAAATAGACCCTAATTACAGATATATTTTCTTGAGCAAGAGTTAATGTTCTTCTGGGTTGGCTGGGAAACCCCAGGCCGCTTCCCAGAGGGGAGCAGATGGACCTAAACAATGAGAGTTGCACTCTTCAAAGGAAACTTTAAGATAACCATTTATAATGTGACTTTATCATGCTTTTTCACATCACCCAGAGTCAAATGGAATGCAGAAAAAAAGAATGACAAAGTCATATATTCATCTAAAGACACAAAACATTTGGTTGATGCTCAAATTCTAAAAAGTGGAGTCTTGGATCAAAAAAAAGGGAAGATGTAGTAACAAGAGAAGAGTTTGAGGTAAAAAAAATTCAGGCAGAGATAGAACACAAGGACATCAGAGCATAAACTGCTCAACAGACATGACCCATTTTAGGAGGAATACAGTCTCCAAGAATAAACAGGAGCTTGAAGTGTGGATAACTCTACCATTTATTGCCGAAACATTTGGACATTCAATGGAAGATGAGCCTCCAAAAGGAACAAAGACAACTGACAGAGGCTACAAAATTACCAATTTCAAAGGAAGCCACTCCAGGGAAGAAGCACAAAAATAATATTGTTACTAGAAAGAGATCCCGTGGATGACAGCAGTTAAATTATCATAGGCAGATACAGAAATCCGCATGCCCCAAAAAATAGCATCTCATCAATAGCAAAACCTGCACGGATAAAAATTTCAAAAAGGCCTATCAGCAGCAAAAAGGAGTATCGTAAAGCACCAGGGCACTCTGTGATCCAGCAAGACCCAGACTAAAACTGGTCCAGACATCATTGTGTAAGAATGACCAGAGAAATCAAAAAAGGTTTATTTCTTAAGCACTTCCCTGATCAAAGGATAGTGGCTAAAAGAAGGCCAAGAAAGACTGTTAATTTGAGAGAGGGATTAATGAAGGAAAGAAACACAGGGAAAGAAGCTGTTGCTAATACCCTGCAAGGGGATCAGGGCAACCTCAAACAAGACAGGGTAGGTAGGGCCCTACAAAATTCTCCTGCAAGTGACGCTCTCTGTCATACTGGCTGCCATCCACACAGACAGCACTTCCAATCTCATTCTGGACCAGAATCTCCCAGAAGTCAGCTACAGGTGGAGGTTCACCCAGCAGACCTGGATTAGGGGTCTTAGATCTAATTCTTTACCACAAGCCTGACGCTTTCTCGCCCATGGCTTCATAGAAGCTGAAGAGAGAAAAGTATGCTATAAAAAGCTACATTTCTTCTAAAAGGGATAAATGAAGCTGAATATTGGAAGTTACAAAAAGACTTCTTCTGTAGCAGGAATGAAAAATTGAATTAGATGACAGATCACAGGGCAAGAAATAGGGGCCCAAAAAAGCACGACTGATTAAAACTCCACAAAAGGTCTTCAAGGAAGTAAGATGAGCTTTTCGTTTTGTTTTTTTTTTTTTTCATTAATTTTTCAATAAACTGTCAGGAAAGAAAATTATTTGGCCAAACCACAAAGCAGATCTGCCCCATTTCCCAGGCTGAGACTTCCTGAGGTCCACATGTGATGCTCACAGCAGGTACCCACAGGCCAGGGTGCTATCCCCCCATGTGGCGGGCTGAGGGTGCCGGGAGGTGGGCAGCACCACGCAGGGGGGCTGCGGACATGAGGAGAGAGCTGGCCAGGGGCTCGTGCAGCCCCCCTGCCACTGTCACACAAGGCAGCGTGTGCTGCACACACGCATCATGCAGCCCCTTTGCAAGCTGCCATGCAACATAAAAGCTGTGTGAGCCACACGCTGTTCCCTCATCCCCACTCTTGTGCCTGAGCATTCAAGTGAGCTGAGGACACCCAGAAAATAGCAGAAAAAGTAAATTAAAAGGTCTTTCCCAAGTGGGAGAGACATAGACTTTTTACAATCATACACCTAGCAATAAAGAGTCCCCAGTCCATAGGTGTTGCCTCAGATCTGTTTGACAATGCTCCCTGTGTGCACAGTGGGAAGGGGCAGCATGGCTTTACAAAGGCTTATGAATGCACACGAGGTTCATACCACAATTTAAGCACACATAGAATCAAGAGAATAAAACGGATAGTTACACCAGGAAGCTGTAATTCCCCTGAAGTGTGTACTATAAAGTCTGAAAATGGCATGAATCACTAGAGCCATAAAGCAGGATGGAAGCCCCATCGCTCAAAATGTAGTGCCTGGATCCTCCTTTCTATCCACAGTTGTATGACAGCCATCCACGGGGTACCACGCCATTTCTCCTCCCCTGCTACTGACCGATGTCTTACCAACACTCTCTTCCTCTTCTAATTCCCAGCTATGACTTTATATCTATTACCCTGGTGTCAGTGGGTCCCAGGTACAGGCACACTGCAACCTCTGTTACCCTACAATTATTTTCAGAGTAGTTTTCATCTTGACATAGCACTCAGCTCTTACCCATGAAGCAGGTTTTAGCTATTCTTTACAGGCTGCCAAAGCCTCAATACACGAGTAAGCGCCAAAATAATGCTCACATAAAAATTACTCATGCTGGAAGTCTAAAATGTTACATGAGTCTTTCCTTCCAAAGAAGGAAATACAGATATTTGGATTTCATTCAAGCAAACATTTTCAACAACAGATATGCCTTTTACACTAAAGCAAAAATTTCCATTAGAAAAGATCCAGTGATATTTTACTGGATACTTTCATGTAAAAAGACCACTTGGAGGTAAAGGTGTTTGATAATTGAAATTTTTAGTCAAATCTGAATGCCAGTATTCATCTAAAAATAAAAAAAGTATACTGGAGCTTCTTTTCAAATTGAAAATATTGTATTTTTTAAATTATGTGCACACGTTTGTGCAGCACGTGACCCTGTGTTTATAATCTCAGTTTCCCAAATCTTTATTTCCATCATGTATGTTTATCAAGACCAAAGAAAACACAATAAAAGTCATCTGGACCAAATTCAAGAGTCTCTTAAAAACAGGAACATTTCAGACATGTTCTTTGCTCATCTCTGCTGCTGATACAGAAAGGGGAGGGGGAGCATCCCACCACTCTGGCTCAGAGCTTAGCATCTAAAATGTCAAAAAGGCAAAGATACCTCACTCACCTGAACTCAGCCAACTGGAAAGGAACAGCATTTCTTGACATTAGCCCTAAGAGATGCAAGGTTTGAGTTGTTCTAATACTTTATGACGGGACTTGATGTATCATATTTCTGCAACCCCCAGCATTAAAGGATTTTAAATACATTGTAACATCACACTAACTAACAAGCCTTCGCAAGACCTAGGGTAACAAGACACACTTTGAAATTCAGCTGTCTCTGCATGCAGTGCTACTGATGCTGCATTTGCACATCCTACACAACAATTTCTGACTAAAGCAAAGAGACATCATACACTTATTTGAAATCACTGGTGAGTAAATTATAATGAAATGTTGCCATTTTATCAGGATACCAGGTTAATAACCTCAGACAAAAAATGATGAGGGTTGTGGGTTTTTTTTAAATGCTCACAGTAGCTGTGATCTAAATTAAGTTTTCCAGATAAGACATANGGGGGTAGCACAATGACATATCTCAAAACAGGCATAAATGAGAGAATTTAACATTAAAATTCTACATTAAAACAGTAACTTAGCTTCTTCACAGCGCATTAGCTTTAATACAGCACATTAGTTATACTGACAGGGAACTAAAGCCAGCTTCAGATCACTTACTGATGGTACATTCAGACTAGCTGGACAAGAAACAGGCACATTTTCAGCAAACTATAACAGATCCTCCACAAACATGCCTAAGAGTGTGACCAATTCTCTTATCACCAAAAGTGTAATTTTGCATTTTATCTTTTTATTTACAATCTCTATTTCACGCACACACAAATCCACACTAATGGAAATTACTGTTTTTTCCTCAGTATGTATATTTGCTTTTTGTTTATGAATATGAACGCATCAGCACACAAAACAGAACTGAAGGATAACACCTAGTAGCAGATCATAGATACAGTAAGAGTTCGTACACATACAACAGGTTAAGCACAATAGGAATTTATTTAACATAAGAATTTATATTTTGATTTATTCTTACTGTAACTGCTGCATTACAGCAGTAGCAATTCATTCTTACTAACTCCAGAATCCAGGAAGAAGTAGGAAGCTGAAGCCACCAAGGTTCAAATAGTCTGCGGTCTTGTTTCACACAATTTTGGGTAAGTTTGGAAGGAACAGAAACACAGAGGTCCAGCCTGTAGGGCTCCAAATCTTCACTAAGACGTTGGGTTGCTTTGGATTAGCGGGGAAGAAAGAAACAGGGGGTGAAGGGGAAGACTGGAAGTTGCAATTGTGAAAGCAATGTTTACAATGAAAGAAGGTTGAGATCCACACAGCAACACCTGCTTACACTTGCAAAAACCCAGGAAAATTCAGTCATTTGGAGAACATTTGGCCATTTCAATGAACAGTAACTCTGATGTGGATGATTACCCTTCAGATATGTACAATATGAACTATATTGCTACCTGGAGTGATAAAGAGAGGACGTGGAGTTCTTTTCATAGTCCTTCAACAGCACATGACAGGACTGCAAAATGAGATAGCTAAGAGGGAATCTGGAAGCTGATCCAATGCAAAGTTAGGCAGTTGAAAGCTGTGGCTTCAGGGGAAACTGAGGCTATCTAACAGCTCCATAGAGTCAAAAGGAGAAGATTGTATTCCCATCCCCTCCTGTTCTTTGTCATCTTCTCCTAGAGGCTGAGTTCCTCTTTTACATTGGCTCTAGCTAGCCAATACTATATCCCTTTACAAAACACTTTAACTCACTATAAGAACAGGAAATATCTAGGCTTTCTGTTGCTTTTTTAGTGAGATAATTGAGTCATACAGGCATCTTTACTGGTACTTTGCAAACCACAGGTAAGCAGTAAGCTGGGAATGGGAAGCAGGAACACCCTCCTCCCGCATCAAGGTAAGCTGTTCAGGCAGTCTGTTCTTCTCATGAAGCCACAGCTCAACATAATCCCACCTCAGTATCAGCAGACTGGACATAAGTGCTTCTCAGACTTCATATCAACCAACTTGTGGAGCGATCTGATTATATATATGTATTTTAAAAAGATTATTTTGGTAGTGAAGATCAGCAATGGAGCATCAAACTCAAATACCTGCAGGTAGTTTATCTACACTAGGGATTGGTCACTTTACAGATGCAAGCATAATGGACAATTTCAGTGCATCTGTACTCTTCCTAAACTAATTCTCCTTGAACCCTGATTGCTTCCCTACAGTGTACTGACAGCCCAATGTCTCAGCAAGAATCAGCATGGTTCTAGCTCTGCATTCCCTAAAACCTGTCTTATCTAAGTTTTCCATTATCTGGGCTATCTCTGTTTATTATTACTGTGCAGCACAGAATCAGCTGCAGACAAGATTGTTCAACAGAAAGGATGTAAGATTGCATGCTAGAAGTGGTCTAAAATGTAGACACATGTTGATAACAAAAAATCTCATTTACCCAGGATAAGATGGTTTGGCCTCCCAAAGAAAAAAAAACAACAACTTGGAACGAAGTAAATCCCTACAAAAAGACAACCTCAGAAAGAAAACGTCAACTCAAATTCATGCTTTGTTGCTATTATTTACTTTTCCAGTTAAATCAAACAGTGGTAAATTTGAACTGTAGACTATGTAAATAATCCTCTGCTTGGAATATTGTAAACACATGAAATTCAAACCCAAATGAAAACTGGTAATAAAGAAAAAAACAATACGAGTCCATAAATACAAGCCCCAAAATACAAGCTCTCAAGTCCATTTCTAGCAGTGCTGTGATTACGTAACCAGATGCCAAGTGTGCCAGGTCAAAAATACGAACAGCCTTCTTAAAGGCAGGCAACGTCAAACTTTTAAAACCATAATCCATCTCTCTGAAAATTTGTCAGAAAATTGTACTAACAAACCTCCCAGGGCTCTAAAAATGTGAAGTGATGCATGATTGCAATGGAATCCTAACACTGCCAACTAATTTGAAGGAGGTTTTACATGTATATATACACACACACACGTATACTAGAGAGGAAAAATTTATATAGTTAAAAAAGTGATCTATGGCATACAGCAAGCACCTGAAGCTGTGAGAACGCACTCTCAGATTTGGCTACTGATTCTCCTGATGACGTGCAGCAACATTATGGAGTCACATCTAATGAAAAGTGCTTTGTCAGTCTGGACTTTGTAAGAACTCATGAATATGTGAATCCCATCCTGTCACATTCGTATGGTGCTCTGCCCAGTGAAAAGAGTTACTAAGTACTGAGGCACCCTTATTTCAAACAGCATCTTGTGTACCTAAAAGCTCCTCCTGATAAAACTAAAAGCCAAAATCCTTGCATACAGCAAAATGTTTCCAAAGAAGCTAGTGTGTTGTGCTCTGACATTCTGAAACCTTTTTTTGGAAAAGCTTACCGTAGAATACTAATGTCTTTACTGCTTCTTCCCCCCTCTTTTTTAAAGGAGCAATAACTGAAAAGTTGGTCATAGTGGGCCTACATCTATGTAGTGGTTATATTATCTTCTTTTATTTTGTATAAATTATATTTAATGCACTGAACACGTGCTTGTAGAAGTAAATAAACACAAGTCACCACAAGAACACACACAACAAAAACTATTCAAAACCAGCACATTTCATTGTGTCTCTTACTAGGTGTTTTATGGAACATGCCTAACACCTTAAAATGTAATACTAAGCATGCCTACATATTTCACAAAAATATAAAAAATATCAAATTAAAATGCAGCAAGGCCAATTTGATAAATGCAGTATTGTTAGCATAAGCTTCTTCCCTTGTTAAAAGTTTGATTCTACCACTCCTACAAATACAGGGCAGAAGTCTGCTCAGAAAGCAAATAACTCTTTAAATCAATACTGCTTTTTACCAAGTAGGATACTGCTCAGCACTAACAAGAGTAATGAAACTGGCCCTTTGTGATTTAACTGTGCAACATCAACTCCAGCTGAAGAAACTACAGTTGATTCATTTATTTTCTAAAAAAAANNNAGTTTAATTATTTTTTTTTTAAAAAAAAAAAAAAAAAAAAAAAAAAGGAGAATACTGCTGCCTCTACCTACGAGCCCATTTTGAGGTCAATGGTAAGAGAAATGGGTAGCTTTCCATCTTTGCACTCTCATCCTCTGCCTGGATACGCCACCTTTTAAATTGGATTCATAAGGCAGTAACACACCTCTATTTTGACTGCAGTCGCGTTAGAGAGGACAAAGGAGGTAAGGGGGAAAAGATGATATTTTTCAGAAGCACTCGGGTACAATGGAAGTCCATTCACCAAGGGACGTAGGACCAAATTTTCAAAGTTGTAGATGTGCCTAAAATACCTACACAGACATCGGCCCAGCGAGACTTCTCAAAGGCACCAATGTGAAATAGAAGACAAGACAGCTCAGAATTCAAAGTTAGTTATCCTGGCTATTGGCTGGTAGTGCACTGCAGCTACTATGCCCAGAGGTTATTGTGACTGACTAATTGCACAAATAGATTCATTACCAAACTGACTCTGCCCCATATCTGTTAGCTTATTGCCCAACAACCCACTACAATTCTTGTCCAAATTCCTTAACCAAACCTGCCAAATCAGTTTTCCTTAACTTCAGGCATTGTGCAAGTACAAGATATACTTCAACTTTCTGCATACAGGGAACTCAGAACAGGTACTTCATTTCAATTATTTGTAAAATTGCATTACCGAATCCAACATCACAGTCATTTGTGCACCTCACTGAAATGGCTGCAGCGTCACGCAGAACTGCAACATATTCTGACATTCAACAGCAGAACTCCTGAGCCATCTTCACAGGCTCAGAGAGCATATTCAACTGAAAAAAGTCTAAGCTTCTTGAAACTGTACTAAAAAGCTCAGCTGTCCAAACAAGTTTCATACCTGCATGGTTCTACATTACTCAGTTTTACAGAAATAATTGAGATAAATAATTACAGTGTCAGAAGCCTCATCTTCCCAATTTTCACATCAGAAAACGTCTGAAAGGATTTTAATTACCTTGCACTTGCCCGGCTAATGACTCCCCGCCCCCCCGCTCAATCACATGTTTATGATCTTTATAAGGATGTTGCTGTTATGGAGAGTCATACTGCAACAATCCATAAAGCAGGTAAAACAGAAGATGTTTTGAGAAGCTCTCTTCCTCCAGATCAAAGATGGAGCGACCTAAGATGCTTTCACTTTTCATCACTGCCTTTATGTCAGCAATAAATGTGCCAGAGTTCATGCAAACCCTCCCTAATCCCATTTTAAATGAGCTGGCTTACAACAGAGTAAGACACAATTAGCCACAAGAACTGCCACTGGAAGAACAGATCAGTAATATGTTAAGCCACCTCAGCTTTTTTAAAACCAGATTTGTCCACACCTCTACTTTAGCAGAGATGTGCTTCATACTGCCAGAGCACATTTCAGAGAAGGTACATGAGCCATTTTGGTTCAAGTGAATCACTTCAACAATATCAGTATAGTTAGCGTAGTACAAACTGGCAGAGATAAAAATAAGAAAATATTTCAGGCCAATACCAAGCAGTTTGGTGGTTTACACAGTAACCATGAAAAACAGAAGTGGATTTGAAAATTTAGAATTAAAAGCAGCCACAGCTCACTCACTCTGTGCTTAAAAAAAAATAATAATAAAAAAAATAATGTCCAAACAGTTCATTCAAGGAAGAAAACAAACCTCTAATTTCTGTTTTCAGGTTCCTCTGTTGGCATCTAGTGACTCGGGACAGAATACCAGTTCCACTAATATCTACTCATAGTCCTCAAAAAAACTCGGATTTTGTCCCCCAGTATTAAAATTCTCAAATTCAGGAGCAATAGCAGCACAAAGTATGTTTCTCTATCTTGTTGTTGTTATTAATTAAGTCCCATTTCCTGCTCCTGAATTGCTATGATTTAGTTGCACTGGATGGGTGTGTTAGAAAGTAATGGAAGATGGATCAACAGCTGTAGTTATTATGAAAATTATGGCAGCACATCAGAGGAATTGCAGCTGCTCTATTCATGCAAATACGAGCTACTTGACAATGACTATAATTACACAGTATGTCAAACAACATAGCTGGAGTAAAAGTACAGAGTACATATTTTAGAAAGCCAAAAGATTTCCATTTCATTATGTTCACATTCCTTGAACTCCTATTTAGGTATAACAGGACTCACTTTCTGTCACTGGACTCATAGATACAGAAATACTAAGTCTCCCAGGTGCATTCTCCTGTCAGCGCTGCTGCTGTCAAACACGCTACCTCTCAGAATGTTTACTAGGCATTTATCATACAGCCGGTACTCAGAGGCCACAGTCAGAGCTGAGGTTCCAGTTCACCGGCTGCTGTGTAGATATGAAGAAAGATGCAGCCGCATCTAGTTTCAAAGCAACAGAAGATTGCTCCTAACCGGCTCAGACAATGCAGATACCATCTCCTCTATCCAAAGTCTGTTCCTGATACCTGGGAACAGCAGTGTAATACTCTAGTTTACTTTGCTTAGTATTACCTTTGAATATAACTACTTTTCAGTTTGTTCCGGACAATTCCTTTCCCAATTCAGGAGCTGAGGCCCTCTTAAAGAGCACATTTCCTTCTCTTAGATAAAAATTACACTAAAAGCTCCTCATTTTCAGAGGGGCTGTGCACAGTGCTTATCCTGTCACATCTGCAGGCTGTTTGCACATTAGCAACTGTTTAAATAAAGTGACATTTTATTATTTTAGTTTTGCCCAGTTCCTGTTCTGCATTCAGCCTCTTTAATTAAAGCCTTCTGTTTTTTACTAGTTGTTTCATGCTGGCAAATCCGTGCACCTGCATGGAAAAAAAACAGGGACAGAACCTCATTTGCTTTCCTCTGCATCTCAAAACTCTTGTTTCAAAAACCGTACAGCACAAAGTTATGTTACAAATAATAAACCCAGAACACAAAGTACCAGACTAATGGAGAGTTTTAATTATTTATTTTTACTAATGACGGCCACCTAAAGAGACATAAGAGGATATACAATTTAGCAGCCCTCCTACCTCTCACTCAGGGGTGAGAAGTTGGACCCACTTGGTCTACGACACAGTCGGTTGCTAAAGCTCCTCACTGCTCTTGTTTTACACAGTGATTCAAACTGTATAACCTGACAGTAAATAATCTTTCCTCTGTACTATCAGGAAACCCAACCTTTTTTCCCCCCGTGAAGCCTGCTGACAAAGCCCAGTTCCAAGTGCCTTGGAATTCAGGGACCTGCCTCCTGGTAAGAGGCGTACCTCAGGCTTCCCACGTTTCATAGATGCAGTTGTTAAGTCACTGACCCAACATGACAGCTACTCAAATTGTTGATCTTACCTGAAATCACATGCTGTGGTAAGTTCTGCTCCTCCTCCAACAGCTTTTCCCTGGACTAGTGCAACACTGATCAAAGGCAATCTATACAAGAGAGTTTCGTAACCAAAATTCATGCTTTTAGTGTTCTAGAAATTACAAGAGGATTCAAGCAAACCATCTCTATAGTAAAAGATCAGAAAAATATACTGTTCCAACTCATTCAAATAACTATGTCTTTGCAGGTAAATAGCACAATACCAATTCCACTTATGCTAAAATGAAACAGCAAGACAGGTATCAAATGGAATCAAAGGAAAGAAGATCATGTACTATGTTATGAAAATTACACGCTACAGATTGTATCTAGAAAGACTATCTGCAAGAAGGAGTGACAAGACAGCGACACAGGACCCTACACTAAGCCAGTAAACTACAGAAGGCAGCAGAAAGGAACATGAAGAACTGCATGGCTGGGTTATCTGAAAACAATGAGATTCAGCATAGCTTCAGCAGATTCTTCAGAGTGCTATCATCAGTCATCAACAAAACTTTTTTTTGGAGGACAAGACCATCATTTGAGGATAGCAACAATCTGTTACCTTTGATGGTGTTGTATTTAATGATGCTCAAGGTATTTAACCTCGTTCGAGGTAATTCAAAAGACAGAGCAAAGGAAGAGTATGTATGGAGAACCTCTTCCCCCACTGCCATTGTGAAGTGAATACTAATGAACTACTGACTTATGATAAGCCAAGGTCCCTAAGAAATAAAGCCAACTGGTTAGTCCCAGACTTTGCACGCTGATACAGCTGTTTCGTCTTTTACTACGAAGAGACATTTAACTCATTGAGCAGTTTTGAAGCCACATTCAGAAGTCAGCTTCCCAATCATGACCACGTGTTTGGTTTTACTTCTACTTACAATTTCTTATGGCCCAAGTTCACTTACGGCTGCAGCACGCTTCATACAACACATGGCCTAAGTGAACCCACTAGAAGAGGGTAACCTCATTTTTCCGGTGGTTTATGGGGAATGAGAAGATATGGGTCCAAGTCCCCTACATCCACACATCCATTTGAGGCACCTCCTTCAGGCTCAGAGTCAGCCTCAGCTCTCTCTGAGGGAGACTGATCCCATCTACAATAGATGTCCCCAGACAGCAGTCCAGTGCTCCCCCTGAACCACAGCTTCAACGTACTCTAAGTCAAGACAGCTGAAGTGAGGGTTTAATCTTCATACATCTTCCTCCTCTTTGCTTTGCCCCATCAATTTTGATTATACCGAGACCAACTTATACAAATGGATTCCAATCCTGAGGATTCCTTACAGTACTACTACTAAATCTCCAATCTCCTGGGCAGTTTTAAAGAATAATGTTAACTCATAACAGTTTCTCATATAGATTATTTGAAAACAAAGAATATTTATCTTCAAAGAGCTCTGAGCAGAAAAAAGACAGACGCTACCACACATGGATTTAATAGAAATGTGATTTCTTAAGGGAAGCTAAATCTAAAGGAAAGGAAAAAATGTTTTTCAGAAGTACCAGATGGTAGAACTGAATACATTCCTCTTATGAAGTGGGAAGATTAAATAAATATATTAAATAAATGTTACCTGCGTAGGCTGCATAAGCTGGCCCTGCTTGTTTTTTAAGAGATACCGATTTCCACTGAGTTACAGAAGTCAGCTTCAGAAACTTTGAAGGCCTAGATTTCCTTAACACTAGGTATCTCCTGACACTCCACATACAAGCCTATAGGTGTTTTTTTTTCCTGTTCCAATCTCTGGAAAGTCTAATAATCGCAAAATGTCAAGACTTAATTTAAATCCATAAATACCTACCTGATTAACATGTGCAAGTACAAGGTCTGGGATTCAAAATGACATATTTAAAAATATGTATTTAACTTTAAACATCTTGTTAAAGAGTTAGCCAAAACATATTCTAATCCTTATAATTACTTCATAAAGAAGGGTAAATAAAATATATTACCTCATAAGTCTGGTTAAGGTGTTTTGCATAAACATGCACATATTCATCCCATCCTACAAAGAATAGGAAATTAAAAAATGTTAAGTAATCCTAATGTGAAGCAATTAAACACACAGATGAACTAGACAGGAGTATTCATTATACTTACTCTAGATGGGTTTTTCTCCTCTTTGGTTAACCTTGCCCAAATTCCAGCCCAACCCCACTATGCACACACAGAAAACCTAGTATAAATCAGGTGAAAAAATATATCAGAACTCAATCAATTTATATGAATTTCAGTTATAATTAAGCCACTGTTAAAGAACTTGCAATACTGAATTTCTATGATGTGAAATTTTACATCCATTCCTCTTAATTTCCTCTTCTCACTCCCAGTTAAACAGCCATAAAACAGAGTTTTTGAAAGTCTGTATAGGACCGTAGAGCGCTGCATACTTTTTACTGTTTCATATTCATAAAATTTTAGGCAGATACATTTTACCAACTTCATTTTTTACTGTTTGGGCCAAAAGCATTTCAGCCAACCTCCCCCCCACCCCAAAAAAAAAAAAACCACCAACAAAAGAAGATTAGAAGATTCTTCTTATTTCTCTCCTCCTTTATGTTCTACATCAGCTTGCAAACAATAGTGAATAGAGAACAATCATTCCATTCTCTTCCAGTACAAGAACTAAGGGGCTCCAAATAAATTCAGTTGCTGTTAGGTTCAAAACAAGTATTTCTTCCTACAACACGCAGTTAAACTGTGGAATACTTTGCAGCAGGGCACTGCAACCTCTGTATGAATTCAAGAACAACTAGAGAAACCCAAAACAGAAAAACTGACAAAATGTTATTAAATACAACGTAACACCTCTCGCTCTAGAAGTCTTAGTCACAAATTGCTGAGGACTATGAGAATATTCTGAAGCAAAATCCTTATCTATCTGCCTTTCCTGTTCTTATATTCTCTCTCAGACATCTAGTATTAACCAGGAACTCCACAAATGACTGGGCTAAATGTCCCAGTATGACCATACATACTGAACTGCATACACTGAACTACGCATGGGCCATTTAATCCAGATTAAAAAAAAAAAAAAAAAAAAAAAACACCAAAAAAACCCTGAAACAAATGGTAGAAAGAAAAAGAACAAACAAACATCTCTTTATTGGCATTTACTAATTTCTAAAATACAGTTTTACAGGGGTTGGCAAGTTAAAGAATCTGCCTTAATCAAAAGCTTCTAGCTCATACCTCAGGGAAAGAAAAGATACGCAGTAAATCTTCATTATATCTTGGAATAGGACCTTGAAATCAACTTCAGATGATTTATTGTCCTTTTATTCATGCATTCCCAAGACCTACTCTGCCCAACACCAACCAGCATTATGGTGTTTAGGGACAGATCTCTGGCAAATATAAGCTGCCACAACAATCATTATACAGGAATCAGTGAATTCAGTTTCGTTAGAATAAAAGCCTGCTTGAAAATTTCAGCACATGTTGATGTACAAAGAGGCTTTCAGTTTTCACTATAGCCACCTCCTACAGCCATTAAGCCCAGTAGCAATATTTCCATTCCAAATTAAAGAACAATCAAATCCTCCATGATAGCTGTCTTAACAGCCAAGTTCAAAAACCACACAAACATACAAGGTCATGGACCTGCACAATTCCCATACTACAACCATCAGGATGAAGCTGCCAAAAAACTCTTCAGAGAAAGTAATTTTTCACTTCATCACAGCAGAGTCCTTGCATTCAAATTAGCAGTCTCAATTCATACCAAAATCCAAAATGGTAATTCAAGATTAATGTCAGAACAGACCAGCTTGATAAACGCAAAAAGAAAGGTCTTCATATTCTCAGGTGGTAGAGAGATTACTATGTATCACATGCAAAAAATGCCTGCACGGAAAACACTCTGAAAAAGAATTACAATTACTCGAGTCCTGGCCAACATACCCTTCAAACCTTCCTGATAAGAAAAATAAGGCTACTAGTCAAGAGTATTTTATCTGAATAAGAGAGGTGTTCACTGGAGTCTAGTGGAATAATCACATTTTCAGCTCTAACACTGTCCTTGGAGAAGAAATCCAGCAAGCAGAAAGTGAGGTAAAATACAGTATGCACCACATACAGAAGAAAAGGATTAGTAGTTTGTGGTGGGGCTAGGGGATGCAGGGAGGAAGAAAGTCAACTTCATAAAGTAGAAAACTGTACCACTGGCTTGTTTTGCTGCAAGAGCTTAGAGTCCACTTTCACTACAGATAGAACAGTATTTCCAGACCATCTCCAACTCTTGAAAGCCCTCCCTCTGCGGCTTACTGCTTGGGAACCTCTGTCCTAGGGCTTCTAGACAGGGACCAAGGAAAGTGAAATTCTCCTTTGTGCCTCCTTCCTCTCAAATGTCCTTTCAAGAGCATTTCCTGCTTTACAGCTACCAGCTCTTCAAGACTCACTCCAGAACGAGCCTGCTCTTAGGAGCCAGGCTTACAAGGACAGAAAGAAAATTTTTTTTTTAAATTCCACTATTAATTTGCCTTCCGTGATTTGGTCACGTAATGTTAGCACTCACCAAAGACGACCAGGCAGGGGACCTGGGTTTGTTTCAGAGTTAGGAACAACTGAAAATGGGAGAAAGACGACAAAGAGGAAGAGGAGGAGGAAGAGGAAGAAGAGGAGGAGGCGCCACTAGAGGGCATGAAAATCCTTCAGCATTCTTGGCCATCATTCTGCCTTGCCTGCACCACAGGGAAAGGCAAACTGTATCGTAGATTATGAAAAATACAATCTTCCCTTAACCAACTGGCTGAATAAAATAAAAGTGTTTTCTGTAATTACTAAAAGCTATGGGCTAAAGCAGCCTTGCAAAAAAATACAGGAAAAACATACCAGTTCAGGCACAAAGCTATTAACTTTTTTTTTGCCTTAGGGATGCCCATGGACAGAAATCTTAACCTAATGCTCTTTTAACCTGAAACCAGACAAAACGCTCTCATCTGCAGCGAGTTAGAGAGCAGAGTTCTGCAAGACCAAAGAACAGCAAATGCCATTCCTTATTGTATTAAAGTTTTTATTAAATACAGACTATTAAATCCCACCAAACAGATGGTTTAGGAGTTGGCTATAATAAAGAAACTTTCAGTTCAGGATAAATAGCTTGAACACTCCCAAGGAAACAGAAAGCAACCATGTTTAACTATTCTTGGAGCATTTCTGGTGACTCTTAGACTTGTATTTCAGTACTAGCATAAGATCTAGATTCTTTGCACAGAATTTTCAACAAAGTTATAATTTATACTAACACATTTTATTTGGCCCAGTATATCTGTTATGGACCCTAATCCTCACAAAAGCCTTTTCTGCCACTGCAGTCACTCCAAGTAATTTGTATAAACACATAGACAGAATACTAAATGTCAAAGAGAGTATGGAAGCAGAATCACTAAGAATTACTCAGTGCAGAACTCTCAAGTGAAGCCTAGACTGCAGATGAGAAAAGAATTGGCCCATGCTTAGTTTCAGCTCCTTTTCTGTTGCTATAATGCTAAAATAAGCTGAAAACTTCAGATTTAAAAAAAAAAATAAATAAAAAAACAATTAAAACCCCCCACCCAAAAATCACAGATGCATCTGTATTTTTAAAATGACCAGTGCTTGTAAAGTGTCCAAATGAAAACTCCCCCCAAAACATTTATATCTATAAAACATGGTGTCTCCATATTTCCATGTTAAGAAAAGCATACCTCTCATGATGTTTCACAAAGGAAACAAAGCCTCCTATACCTTTTGAAAACTGGACCATCCTATTTATTTTATCAGGCCAGAAATATTTAAGACATTTGTGGGTTTTATGCTGTTTAGTTTCATCAACAGAAACAAATCATTACTAAAGACAAATACCAGATTAATCATTTTGTGAGCTGGTGCTCTTACTGGAATGTTCAATTAAATGTTTAATTTGTGTGGTTAAACCCTGAAACTTGAAGCGTGCACAAAAAAGCACCAGGATGCCAGTTACCACAGTTGCAAACCAGGACGGAAGAGCAGCACAGGAAGACTCCCCTCCCCCGCAGTTGACAAATTCCTATTTCACACATTGCCAAGAACCACATATTAACCCATAAAAAGACTTGCAGCGCATGTGAAAGTTGTCAAGATGGGTAGCATGAGGGAAAAATTGCTATCAAACCCAGACCTCTTCAACCCCATAGTTACACACAAGACTCAACTGACTAGACTACAAGATCAATGCCAAAGCTCTACAGTGCAAGAATTGCATCTGTCCTTCCATTTTATGCAGGTCCAAGCACAATTTTGACAAAATTGAAACCTTTCTGTAATAGCAGCCATGCTACTTAAATTTGTTTTTGACTTTAGAATATATGAGAAATGATTACTTGTATCTGTTTCTAAAGGTCAAACTACTGAAGCACAGCTCATTTGATCTGTGAATTCACCATATACTGCTCCGAGAAACTGAATTGACATTTTTTAAAAGAAAAGACTAAAAAGAATATGTAATGTAGGAATTGAGAGTTATGAATCAATTACAATAACACCTAAGCCATGGCTTAAAGGGGCTGCCAGAATTTTTTTCAACCATTAAAACCTTCATTCTGTGACTTGCATGTAAAATTGCAGCAGAAGCATAGTGCAACACCTCTGCCTGAAAAGGATCTCAGCATATCGGAAAGCTAATTTTTCTCCAAAAACTTAATTTGTATCACTACTTGCCTGGGAGTTGGATATTGCTTTGACAGCATTCAAATCAGATCCTGAGCAAAAGGTGTTTCCTGCACCATAGATGATAAGGCCTTTGCCACTGTTCCAGTATTCCAGTTCGGTTACCCTCTCCTGGAGTTCTAGCATCATAGTACCTGTCACAAGAGGGGAGAAGCAAAATTTTTAACATTTTTCATTTACATTTTTCACCACCAAAACCAAGTTATCGTTAATAAGCAATGGGCTTAAAAACACAAGGGAAAGCATCACCTTCAGTCCCACACACAAGCACTGACACACATTTTTTCCTCAAAGATGTACCTCCCGAAATTCTGAAGGACATTTTGCATGAAGGATATTTGTGTTACACTCCAAGAAAAAAAAAAAAAAAAAAAAAAAAAAAAAAAAAAAAAAAAAAGGCAGCTCAAGGAGACAAGTGCAAGGAGGCAAGCATAAACTCGACCTGATTTATTCTTGTTTGCAATTGCATACATTCAGGACACATGGACTTAAATGTATCCATCCAAATCTGTTCATCTGGTCATTTTGATGATACCACCATTTCACCCTGCTCAAAGAACTGGCAGAGTACAAAAAAATCATGTGCAAGGTGGGCTCAAGGTACAACCAGTCAAGGTTAATAAAGATTCCTAAAAAAAGGCTAAAGAGCAAACTGTGTTGGAGGCCAAAGACATTTAGAAGTATCCATGCAAAAGAAAATAAAGATATATTTGAAAATAGGAGCAAAGTGTCTTTTATCTTTTAAAAGTCCAAGGGGGGGAAAAAAAAAAAAATCTTTCTAAAACATCCTTGATTCCCTGCCTGGTACCCTTCTAGAAAGGCTGTCTTTACAAAATATATCCTAGGCTCCAAATATATGGATTGTATAGTACTAGCTTTTTACTTCTAGCTTAAACATAATATTCTCCTATGTTTGCTTAAGTACCCTTCCAGATGTGGAACTCTACAAACTCCTGTTTCTAGAGCTCATCCTAGACTGCACCATCTTCCACACAAATTGAGTTTACTCAGCATTAACTTAAAGCTCTTCCTCTCTGAGTGCCTATAACTCTCATTCAGTTATATTCTCAAGAGAAAACATTTACAGAAACTAATTTCAGAAAGAAGGCTACATACAGGCTGATGACACTCTCAGCTTTACACTCCTTTGACGAGAATTTAGATGGACAGACCTACCTTCTTCAGATAGAAAGGTGCTTTTATATCAATAACCTCAAGGGCTCTTTCCTTTTCTGCCAAGAGAGTTGGTTTCTTGACCCTACATCTGCATGCACAGAACTCATTCTGTTCTGAAATTGCCTGTTAGCAGCCACCTCATTTGGGAGGTTGGTTTTTTTTTTTTCCCCCTTCCTGATTGTTTTCCTTGCAGTTCCTTACGAAGTAAGCTTCCCAGCACCAAGTCAAGACTGAATTCTCAGTCAAGCACTTCCACCTTAAGCTTGGTCTTCAGCCACTGAAATAGCATATTTTGACAACATTCCCAAGGAGGGCAATAATTAAATGGACATTACATATTATATACCAGAATGACACTGGGTTGTTTTTTTTTTCCCCACTGTCAGTTCCAGACTATGATCCTCTAACAAAACCCAGCACTTTTACTGGTTCCTTTCCCTTTTGTATTTATAATTTCATCATGCTTTTTGTGTCTCACACATTACATTTGCTTTCATTGAGTTTAACCTTGCTGACCTTGAGCTCTTTGTAGCAGTTAATCAAGATCACCTTGAATTCCATGCCTCTGCTCCAAATAATAATTTTCTTCCAAGCTCTCCTAATTCGGGGTCATCTGACAATTTCAGAAGTTCACCTTCTATTCCATCATCCAAGCCATGAATGAAAATACAGAGCAGAACAAGGCCTAGATGAGATTTTTGTGGGTCTTACCTGAAATTCTTTCCCAGCCTGATGGTACACTCAACAATGACTTTTCTGCAAATATCATTGTTTAAACAGGTGTGCATCAAACCCGTGGATTTCACTTTTTGCATATTTCCTAAGTTTTCTTACAAACAAGGTGCTTGGGCTGGCATCCAAGCTTTGCCAGAGTCAAGATACAGCACAACCATTTGTGGTGCTTCTAATAATCCAAGCAGCAAGGTATTGAAGAGTCTTTCCACAGAGTATTACAAGCCAAATATCTAATTAACTGAAAAATGGAGTTTACAAAAAGGAACGGTATGAGCCAGTTACATGCAACAGCAGGGGACAAGAGACACTGGCCAGAGCCTGTCCCACCCTCCTGGGAGAGGATCTCTTCCATTACTGACAACACTGAACTATTATTTTACCAACATACATAGTCCATGACGTTTGATATAATCATGAGGACACAATACTAAAGCAAATCCTCATTCTGCCAGTCTCCGTCCTTCAGTATTTGCTACTAGTAGGTCTGTGCTCTTCACAGAACTAAATCTACTTGCAATAGTAATTTGTTTGCATCTTAATTATAATCTGAGAATAAATGCTTTAAAGTCAATTCTAGAAAATAAAATTATCACCATTATTATCTAATTCCTGAGGGCTGGCTTCCTTCTCTTTTAAATTAAGCTCAACCTTAGTCCAGCAAGAGGTTGGGCTGCTGAAATTGGTTCCACCAGGCTTAAACTGACATTATTAGCATTTGTTTCCAAAGACACCATTTCAAACAGGTGGCTATCAGATTCCAATTAAGAAGAGAAAAAAGGCATAACAACCTCCACATTGCCCATTAGCAATTTGCTAACAATTTTGTTCTGCTTTTCGTTCCATGAGTTGCTCAGGCTTAGAATAAACATAATTCCTTTGAGATAAAAAGCTGCTATGTAAAGTAAATGCCTGGCAAATAGGATTTCACTCAACAGTTTAATGATGTTTTGCAGCTTTCTAAAGGAAGCATACGTGTATTTATAAATTCACATCTGCCACTACCCAGAGGCTCTGAGGTAGAATCAACAGAATTTATTTGAGGGGGGAGTATCTACAGGCTCTGGGTGATGAAGTCAACCAGGTCTTGCCAGGGCAATTTAGGGGTTGTGCATCCCATCCCTCTTTGTACTTCTACTGAAAGGTATTACTTGATACACAACAAAAGGAAAAGGATTGAGTGCTTGCTAGTTCCTCAGCAACTACAGTTTACAGACAGCAATGTTAAAATGAAATGCAGTATAAATTAATATGCCATACCATCCACCGCAGCAGCCAAGGGGCCAGCATGGTTTTGCTTCTACTCTTCCCTCCTGTAACAACAAAAGTCTCTGGCAGGCAGAAGTGCACAGTAGAAAGAAGCAGTAATCTCTTGAACTGCCATAGTAAGATTTTCCAGAGCAAATTTTTGTGACTATTACCTAGCAAAATGGAGTACTGCTCTCTACAGGGCTCTACACACTACTGTAAAACAGAACTGCCTGATCCCAAGGCTCATTTGCTATATGCTAATCAGGGTCTGCAACAAAGACAGAACTATTAATTTCCTCATGGGTTTTTGTAGCCCCTCTTTGCTACTAGAGCATTTAATGCACATATACTAATTTATTTTCACAGCAGTCCTATAAGGAAAGAAGATACTATTTGACAGAGCACTAACTGAGCCAGACAGAAAATAATCTGCTAATTTTTGGTGCTCCACTTGAGATCTGTGATATGATATCTAGCATTTTGTGTAGTCAAAGCACAGCTACCAGTGCCTGAAGAGCAGCTGCAACTGCTCAGCACTTCAACAAATCAGTCTGAAGCTCTTCTGCCAAGCACCCAGAAAACAGAGAACATAGTTATAAGTTTCTATGAAAGTCTAGTTTAAGCAATTTGACTTGTATTACATCTGATCTCCACAGTAGACTCGGCTTTATCTGTCCTTTCTCCTTTTGCTGTTACATCTCATTTCTCATGCCCCTTTCAACTTCCACAACAAATAAGCTAAGAACACACAGTCTACAAGCCGTACATTGCACAGCTCTGTTTTGAGTCAAAAATAAAGATAAATGTGTAGAAAAAGAGGAAACAACGATGTAATTACGATTGTATAATAACATGTATGCTGACAAGGAGGCATTCAGAAGGACAATCTCCCTGCTAACATCTTTTAGCTACAACTTCTCAAGTTAGGTAATGATTTTATACATGAGCTTTTAAAGGGAAACAAAAGAGAAACTGCAGAGACATCTAGGTGCATTACCACTAACTCTGTTGTTCTGTTAGGTTCTCTTCCTTTCCGCTAACAATCATTAGTGGAAGGAGTAGATTGACATTCTCCATGTAAATAGCTCCATGCTTTGCTAGTGGGTTGCAAACATAGTTGCTGACAGCAAAGGAACAGTGAGAACTGGGCAGGAAAACAGAACAGCAAAAAAGACATTAACAAGATGATACAAATGTATCCATTTCAAAACATTAAGAGACAAAGGCATTCTTGGAGTAAAGGCTTATGCACAGCTCAAGCTCAGGCAGACGCAGACCCTGAACCTGTGCCACTTATGCCTGAAGAGAATAGCATAAATTGGAATATTCTAGACAGTTAAGGAGAGACCGCAAATATACCTATCTTGGAGATCAAAAGCCTCTCATAATACAAGATTAATAAAACAGGGCACTCGGTTTTGATAGCTAAGTATTGTCCAGTGTAAAAACATACTAAATAGATCCCTGATCTGCAACAGCTGAGAATACCCAGCTCATCTGATCTTTAATTAACCAGTCATTGGTATTTAAGACATAAGGCAAATGAAGAAAAAATGAAAGTCAGTTTGAGTGACTGGAAAGGACCAAATTACAGAAGCTTAAGTTGCGTGGAAGGCTTTAGGTAAAGAACAAAGAAATAAACTCACCCTTTCTACACGACCTACAAAACAAAGATGGCATAATCCCACCCCCATAATAATACCCTATGTTCAAGAGGAGTAGAGACAAAATGAGATACAGGAAAGACCACAGCAGCAGAATTGTGCTACCTGAAAAAAAAAGGGGGAGAGGCATGTTCTGCCTGATAGTCCCTGTGTCACTGTGAATTTCGTATATTCTTACAATGGTTATGGCAAACCTACTATGCAGAACAGTGGGCATTTGCTGCACATCTGAATAAAACTTAAACATTTCTTCTTTTAGCTAGGGAACAGTAAGGCATAGATTTTCATTTTGTTTAGGCAAAATGCTGAAATGAGTAACTGAAGGAGAAAAAAAGCAAACCAGCAACCCTATCAACTAGTTAATACCTGTGAAGGCATTCATTAGCTTTGGGTTGTTCAAGGTAAGTATTCCAATGCCATTGTCTTCTTTGGAGAGGTTGATAGATCCACCAGCAAACTGCTGAAGTTTCTTCTTTATCAATTCTTCCTCATAACCATGAGCACCATTATACAGTGACACCCTTCTCTGTTGTAGTATCCTTCCCTTCGTAGTCTGAAGTAAGTTCTTCCACAGAGAAATGGCCATTTCTAGAAATAAACAGAGGGGAAAAAAAAATATTCAGGAAGTTCCCTTTGAGATTCACCTCAGCCCTTTGACAGAGAGAGAACCAGGACAGCAGAAACTAATATAAAGGTGATGCAATCACAAGTCTACAGAAATCACTGCAGACTGTATTTGCAAAACTCTTGGTTTGAACCTACTCCCACAAATTTAATAGAAGGGAGTTTGATGAAGTGATTTTAGTAGTTAAGACAGAAATTAGCATTCTTTAAAGTATTTTCTTCTAAAAATTACCCAAAAGTATTTGGGTGCAGAACATCAAAGAGGTTCAAGAACTGTAGTAAGACGCTTACATATTCCGTTAGACCAACTTACTCTGTACTAATCTTCCAAGTTCTCCTCCTTCCACTAAAAAAAACCCCACAACCCACACACACACCCATGTTGGAGGAGAAATCCTATCAAAGCCTCTAGTTTTCAGGATATGGATCTCCTGCTTTCCTGTAAGCAACTATTACAGCGCAAGACCTGTCTGACAGAAATACCTGAGGAAGACAAAAATTAAGAGCCGAAGACCATTCCTACATCGAGGTCTGTTCCCTGTCACCTAATTCCATTAACATATTTATCACTCTCCATCTTAATGCTAGTTAGACTTCCTAGCCTCTGGTAGCTATGTTTCTCCCAGTCATTCCAGTGGCTCTTGTTCCACTTTGAATTGATCTCACTTGGACATGGAACACCAGAACATGTGCAGTACCCTAAAGGAGGGAAAGTGTACAACAGTGTTCTACGCAGAGCATCACACTTGCCTTTTATACAGCTACGTAATGTTGGTAGTCTATTTCTATGTACAAGTACATCCATGTTTGTTTCCTCTACTATTTCCACCCTACAATGTATGCATGTATACCAGGAAATAACAAGGAAGTAATTATCAAATATTGTTCTTGATCTGCGGCTCTGCCTTATTTTATTTACTTTGGAAAAGGTTCTAATGGAGAAAGTGGCTCACAAGCGATCTGAAAGAAATTGGGTAAAGCCTGAACTGGAGACAGCTTATCTGAAAAAACAAGTCACCTTAGAAGCCACTCAGAGTGGGAACCAAAAGAACCACCACAGGACACAAAAAAGGTTTGCTATATTTAAATCTTGCAATTTGCTAAACTAGTCCTAGCTTTGCCCCAACCCCGTTTTTAATGGATACAGCTGTTCAGAAGACATTGCAGATGCTTATTTTTTTGAGAACTGGGAAAAGACTACCTTTGTTTCTTAATCATATTTGGCAGAAACAAGATTCTTTCAAAATTGGTAAGAAGCTCCCGGAAAGTTTTTCTAAGCTGAACCCAGAACAAAACCATATTTACTGAGACAGAATTTGGCGACAGCTATACTTTATGCTGCATTCAGGGCATCTTACAGTTCACAGACCCAAAATTTTTAAAACATTTATTATATACACATGAACAAGCAAATACATATTAAAAAAACACACACAATTAGTTTCTAACGAAAGAAGTGAACAATCCTGTCAGGTGTACACTTATCTTGTCTCTAGCTGCACCATCCCACACTAAAGTGGAAAATGCTTCTGTTGGGCCAGGTATAATCCTCATGGAAACAGAGGAGGAGGTTGCACAGCAACCACGTTACAGCATGCGGAGGAGTATGCATTGTACCAGGCAATTTTAAAGAGAGCCACCTATGTCAGTAGATTCATACCTGTCCTGCCACGTCGTATCCACCAATACAGGACTACCTCACAAGTTCAACACAAAGAAACTAGTAAGGCCTATACGAATCTATGCATTATAAGGTCATATGCACTGGAATACGTAAAGGGATGATTTTTTAACATCTGGTGAAACACTTCAAAGGGTCTTCCAAGTTCCTTACTAAATTCAAGGTTTTAATCTGTCACGATCAACTTTTCTACACTCAAGTATAAACTAGTAAAACTAATTAAAATTTAATCAACTTAAAATCTGATTGAATACAAGATTCATTACTTCATAAATATCACCCAACTGCTGCTGCACCCCAACACTCTCCATCTATGCACATTCTAATATTGTCTGCAATATTTCAGCCGTCACCTCTCAGAGCTTTTAAAATGGCTTCTCTTGGTGGAATTTTATTTAAGAGTGATAACAGGTTTCCAAAGCTCTTTTCTCAGCTAAATGATTCTTTTTATATTCGGACTCTCAGAAAAGAAATAGCCTTCCATTTTCTCCAAAATGTCAGTAGTCATTCCCCAACATACATTCATGCAATAAAACTTTCCATCCAGCTACTAGTTTTTGCTCAGGAGAGAACATTAAAAACATGGATAGCGCAGGCTGTCGTTGCAAAGTGTAGCTTGAACAACTAGCTCCTAATTTTTAATGAATACAAAGCCTCCCCAATCCTTGGAAGACGACAGACTAGATTTAATTCTCTAGGAAGCCACGATGATTGGCTTGAAAGCAAAGCGAAGTCTGTTTTGTTAACGTAACTCTCTGCCAAATTATACTTGATCACTTTTATACTACCTAGATTTCACACGTACAGAGCAAAATAGACTTAAGATATGGAAATTTTATTCCACCAAAAAAAGAGTCTGTCATTTTCAACTGCATGGTTATATGCATTAACAGCTTTTTAATATTATCACTATGGTAATAAAGAGCATCAGCAAGTGCGGGATTAGAAAACAAATTGGACATCACTGCCTGCTGATCATGACTCATGATTAATGATTCATGCAAGGTATTATCATTGAATTATTTTCTTTAAAACCATATCTTACAGTACTGGTCAGTACCCAGTACTTTTTTAATGAAAACAAGATGATTTTAACAGCTTGGTCTGAGAAAGTTAACCACTCAGGAAAAGCGTGATATTTAAGCTACAGCTTTCTCAATCTAAAGGGATTTCTGCTCATTTCTGACAAACAACATCCAAAACTTCAATCAGTATGGAGCACTTGCAATCCACGGCATGACCGAGATTGATTTTCTGTACTGTAAGTGAAAGCAGCACAAGAGAGAGATGTTGCAGTAACCTGCACAATGTTGTAGGAGAAGCCAAGAGATATTTATTACACTAAAATTTTCAGTTTTCAGTTTAACATAATTACGTCTATTTAGATACGCTTAGAGAAATGAAGTCTTAGTCTAATTTTAAAAAGTCAGACATGCTATATCCATTAACATCTGTAGCACACACAGTTTATCTGTAGTTTTTATAGTGAACAAAATTCTGACAGTACAGGAATAACAAACACTGTGGGTAATTAGCATCTTTCAAATGTTTTAAGAAGTGCTACAGCTTTACATATCACTGGTGACAACTAAGAGATAAGCCGGTATTATGGATATCAATAGTTGTTCATTCCATAGTTACTGTACCTCTTACATAAAACAACAGTTTAAAGCCGATTTGGCACGCAAGTGATTTTATAACACCCTTGCCTTGCGGGCTAGCAGACTGTGGGTTAATCTGAACACCTATCGAAGGTCAACCCTTCAGTATCAAAGGAATAATACACATTATGCAAGAGCAACATATGTATCGACATACAGACACTCACACACAATATATGTACTTTTGTGTATGCATATGTATCAGAGGCCAGTTGCAATTGCCGGCACACATAATGATAGCCGGCCAGAGCACTGGGTAAGGGATGTAGGTAGTAACTTCCTGGATGGGAAGAAGAACTAAGATAAACCAGAGAATTGGACACTGGGAGCCCAAACAAGCATTTGAGCTGCATGCACAAGCCAGAAACGCTGCACTACAGAGCAGCTACACAGAAATAATCAGCAAGATAAAATACATGAGTAGGGAAAATTCCAACTCAAAGATCGTGCCTGAATTATTGACGCAAGTCAGGGAAAAAGAAAATGGGGAAAAAAGATGCAGAGATGTGTTTTCAGTACGTCAGGGAAATAGGCATGCTCTTTCACGTGGGGCAGGAAGTGACAGGTGTGATGTGCAGATACAGACCTGTGAGTCACCTTCAAAAAAAAAAAAAATCAGCTGAATTTCTGGGTTTGGATGAAGGTATCCTGAGATAAAGCACAGCAGAAATAAAGGGATCCAACATACAAAATCCACAAAAGAAATCTCTGGGAGAAGAAAATATTCAAATGACATAAAACAACAAAAAAATAATTAGAAAGACACTTTTGTGACACTGCCAAAGGCATCAAAGGCAGCTGATGGGCCAAGAAGCACAGGAGAACTTGACTTGATGAAGACCTTCAGCAGCTGCAGTTTCTCCATGCCCTGTCTTTACACTGCTGTGCTCGTCACTGAAAGGGATAGAAGAGGCAAACTGAAGATGATGATGACTCCCAGTTCAACCCTGCATGTGTGTCTTACCAGTCACTGTAGAAGGCATACATCTGTACTAGAGAGCAGTGTGTGTGACTTCATCAGGTTCCTATAGTGACTGACTAATGAATGGAAAGCAGGTGGTGACTCAGTGCTGAGGACTGGCACAACTGACCCTACAACGTGAAAGCAGAGGAAAGAGCAGAGTGAAAGAGAAATATAACCAAAGCATAAAATAGTCCATCTGTACAAAAAAAAAGTAGGTTGAAAACAAGTGAAAATCATTAAGACTGACCAACCAACTGGAACACAGGACAGTGGGCTGGTGGGTGA
>VYXH01011288.1:358740-408971 GCA_013397275.1 Burhinus bistriatus | reverse complement strand
GGGGGGGGGGGGGGGGCGGGGGAGAGGAATAATAAATTCCAGTGTTGGATAGAGAGAAGGAATTCAGAAACAGCAAGACCAAAGGGGGCCAGCCTGGATGCAATCAAGACAAGAGTATGGGTCTCACAATGAAAAGGAATCACTGGACCCCGCCTTCAGACACAAGAAAGGTGTATGAGGGAGGTCTTACCTGCATGGCTTCTTACCACCACTGGCTCAACAGGCCACTGGTGCCAGCTGCTTGTCACCACCCCTCACCTGAAGGTTACAGAGCCCTCCATCTACCTCATCCGCTTACGCATCTCTCTTCTTTCCTTCAGTGATGCGTGGGTTAGGTTTACTTAAACACCTTACCTGACAGGTTCTTCCCACTCTGATAATTACCAGCTGAGGGAAGCTCAGGGCAGTCACCTCTCCAGCTGGAAGAAAGCAGCAAGCAGATCTTAAGCACACTAAGGGATCAGCAGCTGAAAGCCTACTGACAAAACTTAACTTACAAATACAGAAACTAAACAAAGCTTGGGAAATTCTGCCTCCACAAGAAGGAAATGCACCCCCTCAATGGTATCTCTACACAAAGTAGAATTTCTACAAAGTTCAACAGGAGCCACCTCAAACTCATGTCTTTCTCAAGATGCCGCAGCTCTCAAACTTGCTGAGCCCTGTTCAAATTTGTAGTGCATTGTCTCTGGTACCTTCATTGTAGACAAATTAGGTGGGATCAATAGTTTCCTCCAGTTCAGTGTGAAGATACTTAAAAGAGCTTTATGAATCCTCTTAAAAACCAGCTTTAGAAGTAGCTGGTATTACAAAGCACAGGTTTTTTAACCCCTTTAGTGTTGACAACAAAAAGTTTGGGCCCCCTATTTTCTAGATGTCAGCATTAAAAACAACATTTAACTGGCCAGAAACTCAGAAAACAAGAAGTGAGATGTCCAAATTAACTAATTGAAATGGCTTCAGATCATGCACATGTGAAATAAAAATAAATTGTGGAAAAAACCCCCTTTGTCTGTGGTTTTAGTTTTAAGCTGGCCTACCCTTTACACCTCTTTTCTGCTTCTACCTCTTTTATCCGTGTTTTTTCATTGTTTCTGAGCAGCTGAATTCCAGGGATAGCAAGCTATGTGTTTTCCAAATTATTTGTTCTTTGTTTAGTTTTGTATTTTTTAATGGTCCCTTCAGGCTAAGGTTTAGATGTGAATTGTCTCTCTGTTCCTAACCAATTATATACTCTTTTAATCACATTTTAATTACTTTGAAGACCTAGTAAACAAACCACAAAGAAACATACCTAAGTCCAGTGAAAAATAATGGCATTCAAGGATGCAAAACAGCTGACAAAAGAAGTCTTTCCATAAATACACACGACATTACCTAAAAACATTTGGGTTTGGTCACACGGTGAGTACAAGATCTTGAGTTTCACAGCAGAGGGTGAGAGCAAGAATGTGTTATCTTCTGCAAAAAGCACACAGGCCCTTCCTTTTTAATGCTTTGATCTAAAGAGGTTCTCTCTGCCTCTGTCAGCAAAGGACCCTCTGTAACAGTGACAGAAAACACTTCGAAGTTCACATAAAGCTCACTGCCCGCTAGGTGTATTTTGGACACCTTTAAAGCGAACAGATGTGCTACTTCACAGGAACAGAAATGACCACAACCAACTACCATTCGCTTTTTGGTCACCAAATCCTAAACCAGAAAAAGCGTGAGGATGAACCTAGCTGCAACTGCAAATACTGATGCTTTCCCAAGGATTAATTTGCCTTGAAAACTGTGAAGAGTTTTGTACTCAAGCAGTCCTCTCCACTTAGTACACTGTTCTTTACTACTGGTCTCCTTACCACCACCACCAGTAAGTAAATGCTCCTGCTGACAGCAGCAGCAAAACCGTACCCTGATGTCAGAACCGGCCACGCAGCACGATTCTCAGGGGCGCATCTCCTGCTCCCCTGTAATAGCACTGGGAACTAGCAGAAGCACACCAGGACAGGGTGTCACCTGGCTCCTTGGCTCTACGCACTAGATTTTGGGAAGTAAGGCATCCTGCATGGTATCACCCTGGGAAGAAAGTGAAGCCCCGAGGGGGAGAAAGGGGGAAACTCCTTCCCCAGCAGAGGTTTCTTGCTGCTGACCTTGTGCAATGCCAGAATCCCGACAAGTGCGCTGCAGCAATTGGTCTGACCTAGGCAAGCATTCCTGGAACGGACCATTTTTTATTTACTTATGTATTTTAAATCCACTGCCAAGGGAGGGCTCCGTGCCCAGCAGAGCCGAAGGAGGCAGTAACCGGCTGTTCCCAACATAAGACCCGAGGTCTCTGGGCTGAAGCCGAGCAAGAGAGGAACATTTTCAGGCAGAAACACCACCGGCAGCTCCAGCACCGGCGAGACAGCCTCTCCTTTGCCCCAGGCAACCAGCGGCCCCGCGGGGACCAGGCCGCGCCCCGCCCGCCCNCCCTTCCCGTCGCCCGTCGGGCAGCGGCGGGCGGTGCTGCCAGGAAAGCGGCCCCGCCGGGAACCGCCGCCGCGCCGGGCTGGGCCGGGCTGCCGGGGCCCGGCTCCCCGCGGGGGGAGGCTGCGTCGAGGCCTCTGGGCTGGGCCTGCAGCCGCCCTGCCGTGGGCTGCGGCGGGTGGGTGTGCAGCCCCCGGGGCGAGGCAAAGGTGATTAAAGGGAATATTGAGCCCCTGCGAGCCCGAGGCCGACTGGGGGCCGGCAGCTGGGCGGCCTGAGGCGCAGCGGGGAAGCGGTGTCCTTTGCTACGTGCCACATCTACTTATGGGTGACCCGAGGCACCCAAAGCTCAGTCTAAATGCCAGCAGTTTTGCTGCAGAAGAGGCTTGCTAGCTCCGAGGTTGCTAAGTACCACATAAGCAGGTCATTAATTATTTTTGTTTCCTGCACCAGTAGCCTGCATCACTAAAAAGGAAGCCCAGGATTTCTGTCCAAGCCAGTGTAATTAAAGATGCTAATTTCTCTGCCACCCCAGAACAACGTCTCGCCACAGGTCGCTCGAGTTAGGGTACGTGCCTCTGCCAGGAGGATTTGACCTGGAGCGAAGCGGCTGCTCACTGAGCGCCCGCCCTGCTTGCCCACCTGTGTGTTGCAGTGCCAGAAGGAGAGGCATTAATGCCCTATCCATGCTGCCACAAGGAGAGACTCGGGCTCCTCATCTTCATATATATCTATTTTATCCGTCAGCCCAAGTGTGAGCCCTTTCCAGCAGGGGTGCTGCCTCCCCTGCTTCAGGTGCCGCTCACCTGCACCCGCGCCCTGGCAGCTGGGCTGAAATGCCAAGCCAGCTGCAAACTGCCCCAGCATCAAAAGGGACTAATCCTTAAGACGTAATTCTGTGTAAACTTGGAGCTGGCATAAAATGGCAGTGGCACACACAGCCTTGCCTTCTCTGCCCTTGCCCTGGCTGTTGTTTTTTCCCCCTTGGGAGAACATGTGCTGCCACACCAGGAGCCAGATCAAGGGAAATAAATGCTTGTTTCAATGCAGATCACTTAGTGCCTTCAAAGCAATATGCAAATATGAGCCAGTCTTTATTACTATGTCCTTGTTAATACACATACATAATATGACTCAGTTGTAAGTATTTGTAGCATGGCTGAAAGATGTATCTGGAAATACATCTTCTCCACCTTTACTAAAGCTGTTTTGCAACCTAACTGTCAATACAAATGTCCTGAAGTTGGTCTAGTTGATTAAATATTATGATTGAATATGTAGAGGATTTCAATTAATCATACATTCAGGGGAAAAAAAAATATCTTTGCACTCTGAACAGATATTTTAAATTTTGTATTGTTAAGAGAATCTTGTGAGAATATGAAATATTCTAGTCCCAGGTGGCAATATCTCTATACAGCAGAAGGATTCATTCCCTTATTACGACACCCCCAGTATAAACAGAAATACTGCAACAGGCGGGCTTGCCTCTTATTTTTCCTCTTGGGTTCACAGAGGAGAGATTTTTCCTGCAGGATTCAGCCCGGAATTTGTTTCTGGAAAACCTCAGCACTGAGTTAGAAATCTGTGTGAGTGAAGCAGCTCTCACCAGGTTCTGCTCCAAGGCCTTGTCCCCTTTGGAGCAGAGCAACGCCCAGACATGTCCCGGCTAGGTTTGAAGCAGAGGAGAGTGATGTTGGTAGGAAGCTCGTGGTTTTCTAGGTAACATATTGCCACCTAGCAGCACTTAGAGAAAGTAGCACAAATCTGACCTTCAGTTCCATAAACAACAGTTTGCCTCACTTCTGATTTTATTGTGTTTTATCATATACGACATAATGATTAGAATAGGATATACCAAGAGTGCAGAATGAGGACTGTAGGAAAATGAACAGACAAATGGGGTCCTTTTTGAAAACAGACACTGAAGACCCCTTACAGATTGTAACTTCCAGCAGGATGGTGACACTAGTCCCTGCATGTTTGACTGTACAATACAAAGAAACAAGAAGACGAATAAAGAAAAATATGCAGAATCCTGCAGAGTTTCTCATTCACGCAAATAATCCCACTGATTTCAATAACACTTTCTCCTTGCATTGCTAAAGCACTACTGCCCTAGGACAGTCAGGTCACCTCCTGAATTATTTAGTATGTTCCCATTCCCCATCACTGACCCAGAAGCTGGCAACGGTGTACTGGCTAAAAGAGCAACAACTCCCTCTTGGATCCAAGACTGCCAGACTGAAATATTGAATTCCAATAGACACAGAGCTCCCTGGTGCTATTTTTACAAACTCTTTTCAGAGCCGTGGAAAAAACTGATGATAGATCTGGGATTAGATCTCAGGAATTATTGGTTACTAACCAAGAGATAACCTCACTGTCAGTTGGTAAAGGGTTCCATGACTGTAATTTTTAGGAGACAAATATCATCAACTCTGTGTGGAAGTGTAACAGGCTAAAGGATGACCTAATGCATACTCCAAAGACTACATCCACAAAAATTATGCAGATACCTGCATTCTATTTCTAAATTTCTGAAATCTTTCTAAAATTTAGATTTCTGGGTCCAAAAATCATGATATTCACTTTCTCCTCACAGCCTAGCCGTGGAGGCTCCCAAATCCCATGGTTGCCTGGCAGCTGTGACTCATGGGAAGAGAGAATTTATATCAGGCTAGCGAACAAGACTACCACCCCAGCTGTCTGTCCTGTCCCCACTGCGGATATCTGAAATACCCCTGAGCTGCCACAGCTTTCTAAACGCAGCCCCGCAGCCTCAAGTTAAATTTGGTTTGATTTCGTTAGGCAGGGGCTATAGTCCGTCTCATGAATCAAAGCTGCCCTCATACAAGACTGGGGTTATTTCGCACACAAGATTCAGTCACTGGACATGTCCGCAAAGGGCTCAGCTCTTCTCAGGTAGCTCCATACCCATCCTACCATGCTGTGTTGATTTGATGTTCTCCACCCATGTTGTTTAAGGCTCTCCTCCTGCGGGCCCTGTGAGAACCAGCAGAGCTGACCCCGGACTCCACCCAGACACAGCTGGAAGAAGAGGCAAAGAAACGCTCGCCTCTTGCAGCATGGCATGGGAAAATGTCACCCAGCTGGGATGAATGCCCTCTTCTGCCCAAGAAAACCAGCTCGTTTCTCTGAGGAAGGTGCTCTGATCAGCAGGCTGGGGTGCGTTGTGGGGAAGCTGAGGGAAAGGAGCCCAGGCCTCCATGGTAAAAGCTGTTTCACTTGAAATATAATGAAATATTGATCAGGCTGGAGAGCAGGAGAGAGGTTCAGCATGGCCACAGCTTGGTGTTTGCTCACTCTCTCAGTGACCTGGCAAATATTGATGTATTTAAACATTAATAGCTACTTAAGTTATTGCATGCAATATAGAGCAGTTCAAACAGGTAGGGTAAAGCATGTTCTTGCTTGGCAAAAAGTCCTCTGTCTGGTTACAGCTCACCACTGGAAGAGTGGGTGCAGTCCCGCTGCTGCCAAAAGGGCCAGCAGGCCCCTGCCACGTGGTCCCACCTGTCACTTTGTCACACTGTCATTTGATTGGACATCAATTTTCTGACAGGAAATGTATACAGTACAAAAATATGCTCATGTGTGGATCACCTTCCTATACAACATAAGATCTTATTTCACAAGACTGCTCAATTTACAGTGCAGCTTAAAATAACAGTTCATCTCTGCTGATGGGTGGTGGTCCCACACTTCCTCCTCCTTCCTTGGACTGAGGATCGAGGGCGACGCACGGTGAGCCGGTTGAGCTCACCCATCTGGCAGAAAACTGCTTTAGCACATTTTCATTCCAGGGCTAAGGAACTGAACCAGCCTGGCTTGCTACCAGGTAAGCTGACACAAAACAGTGGAAAGAAGATGGAGGAAACCGTAGGAGGAAGGCCATCCTTTTTTTTTTTTTTTTCTTTTTTCCCAAAGTGCTGTTTTAGCAGCACTGAGCTATCAAATGGGCTCGGTTGTGTTATTATTCCTGACTTTCCCTCTGGCTTTCAGGGCATTGCCAGTTTGAGGAGAGGGAGCAGGTTAGAAATATGTGGCCCAGGGCAAAGCTGAAAGATGCATGATCAGACACCCCGCTTTTGAAGGGGCAGCCAGTCCCTGGGTCAGGCGAATTCTACTGGAAAACTCCACCCTAAATCCCTGTGAAGATCTGGCTGTTTCCTCCCTCTTCCTCAGTTCTCTCTCGCCACTCTGTTTTGCAAAACTTTCAGGAAAAAGAGGCACTGTGCCTTTTTCTCCAAGAGCATTTGAATCACACAGAAATAGGCCAGGTGATAATTGCACAGCACATTGTAGTGCTGCTTAAATGTCAGCTGTTAATTAAAAGCCTCTCCTGAAAATGGGCCATTAATTAGGGCAAATGCAACCATTTTTTATGGGTTCTGACTACCCAGTGAGTAAAAGCATTATTTCAATATCGGTATTGGAATTGTTCATTTTTATTCGTCCGAGGTGTGTTTACTATTTAAAGAAAAACAACGGAAAAAATCATAACTTCCTGAACTCATTGTTCTTTCTTTTAAAGAGAGTTTAAAATAAATATTCTGGCACAAGAATATTCACAGGCACACAGATTGCAATAGGGAACATTTCAGTATTATGTCCAGATGTCTCTGGCAGTTGTATAGCCTTGGTAGGAATGCTTCAGTGCTGTAGATATTAAAATACAGCTCTGACCTGCAAAAACAGCCTGTTGTGGCACTTCACTCGTGTCTTTCTGTTCTTAAGAAAATGGGGCCAGAAAGTAAGGCACGTGCTTCCTTTGAAACTTTTGTAAAGCACCGTGAATTGTTAGGGACAATCATAACATTGATAAAGGATCTCAGTGTTCCAGACTAAAGATACATAAATCCGAGCCTCGCAGCTTAACCATCTTGCTTTTTGTCTCTTTGGCCTGGATTCAGCAAAGCAATTAAGCCCCTAAATAGTCCCCTTGATTTCAGTGACACATAAGCACTTGCTGAATCAGGCCCGCTCCACCTGCCAAACCGCATTCCTTCTTGCCTCACAGTCTATTAAAAGATTTTGGAAGAGCGTTTCCAGTTGCTATCAGTAGCTGTAACGTGACATCATGGTAGGTGTTGGCACTTGTATGCCCAGATACCTATGTAGGAGGTCCATCTGCGAGAAACCATGCGGAGATCTGGCTGAAGATTTCAGCCTTTCCCTGTTGCAGCATTCCCACCAAGCGCGGTTAAGCACACCCCCGCGGACACCAATAATTGCATTTTACGGCAAGAGCTTCATCTGCGGGGCAGCCAAATCTCCCCAGCTAAAGCAAAGACAAGCCCCTCGAAGCTGGACTGGTCTCTTGAAATGCGGCCACGGAGGAGAAGCCCCCGTACCGGCCGTGCCGGAGGGGCCTCCGTCGCGCGTGGGTGCGCGCAGTTCCCGCGGGGGCCGGGAGGTGGCGGGGAGCGGGTGCGCGGCTCCCCCGCCGCGGCCGCTGCGGCCGCCCGGTGGCAGGAACACTAAATCGACGTCGGTTTTGTTTCGTACATGGTTCTAGTTCCCCTTTTCATGTGAAGACATAGTAAGTGGTTCCGCGTGAAATGGAAAATGCTGTGATGCGAGGTGGGGGTTGTTGCTGAGTGAGAAGAACTGGAATATTTTTCGGTACCTTTTTTTTTTAAGGTAGTGTTGTTCCCCGCTTTCATCTGCTTTCTCATCGTTTTCCTTCCTTCTTTTCTGGTCATCGCTATTTTTTGCTCATCATGTTTTTTCTAGTTCACACTTTACAGAGAAAGAGAAAATCGTGAGAATTGAGTGGCAGCAGGAGCTGCAGAGCATTTCTCTTTACAAGCAGAGATGGTTTTAGTTTCCTGAAGTACATGTTATATAAGTGTATCGCTTCCACAGCTGAATTATTTCAAAAGATGGATAATGAAGTTCTCGGCTGGGTCGAGGCAGAGCAGCCTGCTGAATCCTATGACGCCACTTTCATGGGAAAGCTGACCAGCATAGAGCTTATCTTGTAATAGACCATGTTAAATAGAAACACAAAGCATGTAAAAATACTACAATGTAGAAGAGGTAATTAATAAAAAGAAACTTCGATCAACAGCGAT
The DNA here is from genome assembly GCA_013397275.1 of Burhinus bistriatus. Classification (NCBI taxonomy): domain Eukaryota; kingdom Metazoa; phylum Chordata; class Aves; order Charadriiformes; family Burhinidae; genus Burhinus; species Burhinus bistriatus. The sequence goes on along the minus strand of VYXH01011288.1, from coordinate 400,416 downwards.
TTCATGGTATTAAATCTAGACATTTTAATAGTATTAAAGAACTGTTAATGGCTGCAATCATGTCTGTGAAGCAGTTAATTTAGTAATAAATTCATTTATACCTACATGTCAATATTTTTTAATAGTGTAAAATACTAGGCTTGTATGCATTTTTTTGTTTGTTTTTCACAGAAAAAAAATAATCTTGAATATCTACTGTTCTTAAAGCCTTTAAAGATTAGCCAGGGCCTGCACTTTTCCTCCTTTGAAAGCATAATCCTCTACAGATCTAATGTTCTAACCCATCACTCTTTTTACTGTGTCAAAATTTACTGCTTTCCTGGTCTAATTCAAAGCTAAAACCAAATGCAGAGATTTGGAAGCAAAATAAACCTCTCGAGGTTCCTGTTGTGTTACTGGTGCTTCCTGTGCTGACCCATTTTCCCCTGTCAACAGGCGACAACTGGACAAACAATGTACAAAACCTCAATTAACTGTTTGGGATTTTTTAAATAAATAATTTCAGCCTAAAATAACACCTAACGTGAATAACCCTGGAATATGAATATCTGTGACTTAGCTTATCATTCTTGCTATGTTTTCACTAGCAGTACAGTCAAACCTTATTTTACTTAAGTCGATCTAGGTAGGTGTGTGTTGCCAGCTGGCCTAAAGTAACAGGGGTGCAAAATCCCTGGACTATCAAAGGTAACCAGGGGACGGCAGGCTGGAGTCAGCCTGAGCGTAAATTTGTATGATCTGTGTCCCTGAGGGCAGGGCTGCTCCTGCTTGTGTGTAATCTGGTTGTACATTCAGACAGCTTTATTTCAGGATGCTGCTGAGGAGTGTATCTGAGAATATGACCAGCCTACCCTGACAAGAAAGGGCATAAAGAAATGAAAAGATCACTTCATCGATTTTATCATCTCTCTTTATTGCCTTTTAGATACGTGTGAGTAAAATAGGATTTAAAATATTAACAAAAAGCCTGAATCTTCACAAAATGCCTTTCTGTCTTTCTCGTGCTTAAACAACATGCACTTCCCGGTAATATACCAAGAAAACAAATTTGACAAGCTTTTAACTGCTGAATCAAGTGGATAAATCACAATTAGCCATTTATTTAATGCAGACAAATTTATTTTTCTGTTCCTGGTGATGAGGTACCTTGTCATCATTTCCAAAGGTGTTTAGGGTTTATGTTGGTTTTCCCTCCACACTTGTTAGCCCGGCATTACTGGGAGGCTGGGTTAGCTCGGAGGGTTGCTGGCCCACGTGCGTGTGTGACTCCACGCTGGCGCGGTGCTGAGCGCAGACCTCGCCGCAGTTTCACAGGAAGGCAGGGGAGCTACGTGAGCTGGCAGTGGGGGATGCTCTGCCCAGGGGGTTGAGCTAACATCTCTGCTGAGAGCAAGCAGACATTCCCCATCGATGAAGACAACGGGCACTGGCAAGGGCAGCCTCCTGCCTTGCCATTTGCCTCCCCTTCCCCTTTGGCAGAATGACAGATGGATGGCTAGACAGACATCCTTTATGGAGTACTTTGTAACACTAGGTATTGGTATTATTATTCATCAAATGTGAACAGACATTTGTGGCCATATATATTTTAGCAGCTTCTCATCTGGCATGCTGTGCAGTATTCCATTTGCTGTTTCCTCATCCAAGCGGGAAGAGATGGTTAGGGAGCATAATCACATCTTTAAAAAGAACCAACTGCAAATGAAAATAGCAGAAATTAATCTTTCTACAGACTTGGCGCAAAGATGCTACATGGGGAATTAGCCTCATCTCAAGCCCTAGGTGGTTAAAATCCTGCCTGGGGACGTGGCACCCAACCTGCCTGCAACTGTTTGGGACCCTCAGCGCAGCTGCCGTGCTCTAAATGTCAGTGAGGGAGGATGGGACACCTGGGAAAAAAGTGAACCAGAAAATCTGTCAGGATCCAGTGCATGAGACGAGCTCTGTCAGTCATATGCCAGGTCACACAGCAAGGGCAGAGACCCCTGTAAGTGGCATGAGCACTCACGTGTGTTTATGCCGCTCCCACAGTGCTCCAGTCTCTTCCTCTATCGCTCTGTGGCACACCACAGCCCTTTGTCGAACAGCTACAACAACACATCCTTACCAAGCAGGAGAGAAGACAAAGTCCTGCCTTAAATGCATGTGATACAGGTCTTTGAGAGGAAGGTGGAAAAAGTGTCCCACTCAAAATGCAGTAGTAGCCGGCAGATCCCGTCTCCCGATGGGCTCCAGTGCAGCTGACCGGTGGCTCCTCGCAGTGGTGCCTGGCTCCTGCTACGGCCCAGACTCATTCAGAACCAGGAGCTGAGCCATTGCTTCTCACAAAGGTTTCTTAGAAGAGATAAAGGGGTTTTTTTCCATGCTATTGTTAAAAATTTGTCCTGCCATGACTTGTAAAGCCTGTGTCAATACAAATTATTGATGCAAATAAGCTTTTCCATACGAGAAGGTAGAAGGTGGGTTTATTGGCCTGGGAACAGAAGCCACCATTTATTTTAAGAGACCTTTTTTTCAGGATCCTTTTTATCAAACACCACAAATAAAAAGTAGAAAACACTAGAAGTGGTTCTCCAAAATTTTCTCAGCGTTAGCTGCCGTGTGAACTCATTCCTTTTCCTACCATGCCCTGCTACCATGTAACAACCTGGGACTTCACAGGGCCCTTATATACTACCGTGCCTCTGTCACATTGCTTTTGAAGTGGAATCAATACTGTTTCAAACAGCACTGAAATTCCATCTTAATTTACCATATCATAATGTATGTTTAAGGCTGTAAGGTGAGAGAAGGTGACAGACCACAGCAAGACCAGCATTCATTACCCCTGCACTCCAAGCCGAGGAGACTCAGTATCGGGACTGACTGGAGAGTTTTTTCGGTGAGCGAGAAAAAAAAAAGGACATGTGCTTTCCTACGGATTTGTGCCTACCTGGTGGCTCATCTAGCTCCTTTGCAGCAACCCCATGTTCCCCATAGGGCACCCAAAGGCAGAGGCAGCACACCCCGGCATGCACTGCCAGAACGAGGGAGTAATGGTTGTTTTGCTTAATTTTCTCTTGAAGGGGAATTCATTTGAGTTCACTAAGGTGATTTACATGAAACTTTCAGGAATCTGAATACCTTTGAGACCTGGAGACCTCTGTCAGACTTGGCTGACATAAAGCAAAGGATTCGGAAACTGTAAGGGGAGTGACTGATGTGCAGACAGCATAATCCCATAAAACTAATTTTCAGGCTAAAAAATCGTGGTAATAAATGGGATGTTCACATATACATTGTGTTTCTTATCTGGATTCTTTGAGTCATTATGATAATTCGGGTCACATTTTTGAGACTGCTAAAGAAAGACTAAAAATGAACTTGAAAAAAATTAAACATGGATATTCTCACATAATTATTTGACTTATTTTTGGAAAATTAAACTGGCAAAATTCCTTGGAAATAAAGTCATTGAGGAGGTAAGGGTAAGTGCACATTAGAGTTTGCCTACTTCTAATGGATGCTGTAGATTCAGGAAAATCCTGGTGGCCAAGCACCTTCTTCCTCATTTTACAGATAAGGATTTTCACTAGGAGAGGTTTCTTTTGGGCTGGCAGCCCCTGTGGCTGCTGTCTTGCAGTCTGGTAGAGGGACGAAGGCTCACAACCTCCAGGGCTTCCTGCTTGCGGTGTTTGGTGCTGTGACAGTAGGTCAGCAGCAAGGATGGACCTGGCAGCCCCTAAAGAAAGGGAAGCCTTGGAGTGAGCCAGATCACCTGGAGGAGAAATTTACTTTATGTCTTTTTGCCCCACCTCTACCCCTTCTCTTCTTGATGACTGATTTAATTATGGCATTAGTTTTTCTCCTCGCTCCTGCAGTAAAGGGGGTTTGTCTATCTTTGCTTCCATTTTGAAGCATAAAGATGCTTTTGTAAGATCCCACCTGGCCAGATGGCTGCTGCTAGTCTTAGTGCTTCAGCAAGTGAACACAAATTGTCGGATTATCTGATTACATCCCCCTCTGAACATACATGCATTTGAAGACATTACTCGATTACAGCATAATAACTTCAGAGCTAACCAGGATGCAGCAAGAGAAGCAAGGCCAAGGACTGAGGCCCATTAAGACCTCTCAATACACATTGGATTGGAGTACAGACTTGTGTTCATGATGTACTCAGCTAAAGAGACCTCTAACCACGGCTGCGGGGACTAGAGACATTGCATTAATAGAATTTCCCCACATTTAGTAGCAGTGCTGCAGCAGTTTATATAGTACCCTACCTTCCTCTAGGAGCTCACTCCTAACCCAATGCCTCCTCCATCACGTTGGCACAAGGGTTTGTGTGTCCAGATCATGAACCGAATCGGTGTTTTGGTTTGGCTGAAAAGTAACACAGCCAAGGAAATGGAATTTGACTTTCAGACAGATAAGTTCTGTGATCTAGTTCATTGCATGACTATGCAAGCAGTTGTGTCGGGCACAGCGAAGGAGGGAAGTGCGGTGTAGGAACAAGATGCCAAGGTGAGAAGGAAGAAAGGGCCACTTTGCAAGCGCTGCTGCAGAATAAAGGTCCACAGAGCCATAACCCAGGCTGCTTTAGCAGAAACAAGTATTTCTGATCATTCCTGCACCAAGTGTTCGCTCCTGCTTCAATAAGGTATAGAGACACTAGCCCTTCTTGGCAGCTTTTCTATCTTTTTAAAAATAAAGTAAGCTTCAACAATAATGTAATATGTCTGTTACAATGACACGACATAGCCAAGGCATGCATCTGAGCTGTCGTAAGAGCTTCTTGACCAGAATAAATGGAACATTTCCTGTTTTCTCTGTTGCCTGGTATGTTAATGTCTTTTTGACATTTCATCCGCATTGCCTCGTGTTCTGAGATCCCTTTCTGGGTCCAGTCTGAGACGTGGAGCCACATGTACCTTACAGCAGTTCACAGCAGGGAAAACTCGGCGTTTTCTTAAAAGCAATCAGATACGCCAGATACCGGCACCGTTTCTGGTATATACAGCTTTCCTCCGACACCAGACTTATACACATAAGGCCTGTGCTACATCATAGGACTGCACGCATACCTGTCACCTGCAAGCAGAATGAGCTCAGAGAAGAAATGTATTGCTGTAGCACGGTCAACTGCCCAAGATATTCAGGGCTCCCTGGCACACTTTCTCAGGTTTTATTGCTCATGTAGTAGGGGTAGCTTAAGGACTTTAGCTGCCTTTTCTGACTCTCCCAGAAACACAATGGCAACGTGGGAGCCTGCAACCTGGAATTTCCATCCCCTCTTAGTAATAACATTTATTCTTTCTGAGGGGGCTGCTCCTCTGTTCTTGCCTTATAAAGTCAAGGCAGGAAGGAACAAGGAGCAACGCATTAATAACAATGGCAAGTTTATATAGTGAAGACAGAAGGGAAGTGTCAGGAGAGTAACAAAAAAGAGGAGAACGGGAAGAAGACGGGTGAGGTGTTGTGCACAGAGACCTTATTTGGCCTCACCAAGACAGGAGATGATCAAATCTATTTGCAAAGACAATATTGGTGGGTCAATGCTTTTGACACGAAGCAGGAGGATCCCTTGCAGTGGCCATGTTTTTTGAGCTTTGCAGCTGCAGGGCTTGTGCTGATAGGTAAACACTGTCTGTGTCATATATCAACACCCAGGTGTCATCCTGTCTGGGATGGCTGTATGACACAGGTCATAATCTATTTACTGAGGCTTGGGTGAGAAAACCAAGATGAATTTCTTTAGTATGTAACACTTCATGATGACACGCCTGGAGAAGAAACCAGGAAGCAATCTGTGTTGTGCGCGGCTAGGTAGGTAGATAGATAGATAGACAGACAGACAGACAGATAGATAGAGGTGTGTGTATGTATATAAGTGATACTGGTCCAGTTTGACCTCACTGTGCTCTTTGAAAGAGTGGCATATTTTGATAATCTTGAGGTACCTACTCTACATAGCCTTGCCTTAGCATAAAAGAAGAATGATAGTTTTAGCAGAAGACCACCCTAGTCTGAGATCTCTCTTTTGAGTTTAGGGTGAATGCCGAGAGAAGCCACAGAATTATTGTCCAAGCATGTCCTTCAGCCTCAGGTTCAGGGACTGCACTGAATTTGTAGAGGAAAATACGATGCGGCGCTCCACTTACTTCCAAGGACTCAAAGGTCATAGAAACAGTGTGACTCACAGCAACAGGTACCCTGCAGCCTGGTCTCAGCCTCAGCCTCAATTTGCTCCATCACAGGGATGCAATTGCCCCTTCCTTTCCTGGCGGGAGTTGCTGCACCCATGGCAGACTGGGGGAGAGCTTTCAGCACAGCACCCCGCAGCTCCCTGAGGCCAGAGGCAGAGGCTGCAAGCTCTGGTGCTCCTGCTGCCACCTTCAGATCTGGGGCAACCAGTGGGAGTGGTTTGCTCTGAAATAAATAATGGAGGAGCTGCTGGCTGTTTTAACATTTCCTCCAGATTAAACAATAACAATTGTTATTAATCAGTAATAGTGATTATACGCATTCCTGTAGTAACAGAGCTATACCTTAACAATACCAAATGGAAATACAGTTTTCCTACAGTAATAAATCAATTCAACTTCCCTGTAGGGGTAGACACATGGGGAAACCCAATGTCTACAGCAGGACAGAGGAACATAGGACGTCATAGCTGGCACTTTGATGATGTTAATGATACAACTCCAGAGAAGGCAACACAGCAATAAATATGCATTTTAGCTTGGCCTGGTATTCACAAGACAGGCTTGACTTCGAAAGGAAATAACAAAGCTTTGCACCTAAGGCTTACCTCAGATTGGAGACTTCAAGAGTTGTGGCTTCCTGATAGGAAAACACCTCAGCTCCTCATTTACTGCTGTCTTCACCTAGCTGTGAGGGGTGGACATGCTTTCCACAGTGGAAATGCCAGAGCAATTACACTAACAGGGAGGCTGTCAGGTACAGGTGAGGGTGACGAGGCGAGGCAGGCATCCCACGCTTGCAGCACTCCTCTGCACCAGAGGAGGCTCACAGGAGCCATGCTGAGGCTTGTGTATCATGTATGCCTTGGCTCACTTTTGTCGACCAGGTGCCTGCACCAGGACGAGGTAGCTTCAGGCCAGCAGAGAAAAAGTCATGATGTGAACCTATGTGAACCGGAAACCTTAAATGTTTTTAAGTGAGAAAATAGACACCCATTTTTTAAGTGCAGAGGTGGAGTGGGAGTCAACCATGGGAATGAATGCCAAGAGAACTAGTGGGGGTTTTAGCTCTTGGTGTGCGTTTGACTCAAATGTCTTCCAATCAAATTCCCAAACAACTGTGCTTAATGTAGGAATAAATTGGTGAAATGCAATGCTGTGTTTTGTTCAGGTGGTCAGATGAGGTGGTTCCCAGCCTGTCCTGGCCTCAGAGTTTAAAAATCAGTGTCCAATACATTGTGTTACAGAAGGCAAAATGCTCCCTGGGGATAAAAAAAAGCATTTAAAAAGTATCAGAGTAGGCAGGGAATGTATGATGATATAACCTAAACTTCAGTCAATGGTGTCCCAAACTACAAAATGTGACTGTCCTACAAAGCGTATGTACAGCTGTGGCAGCCAGAGCGGGAACTGCCAGCTGTTCCTCTGTAATCCAGTAATCCAGTATCACACTCCTCAGCTGGCCTGGCTCCACTCCTGCCCTCATAAGCAGGCAGCATAAATTACATCACCGTAATTATAAAATGGCCTTGACAGACACATCAGACAGAGGCAGATGTGTGTCCATCTCACGTGATATAATCCAATATGTGCTCCATGAAATATGTTTTCAGCTGTCTTGCAGGAGACTTTTTCCCAGTCCTGTTGTGGGAAGGAATCAGCTGCCTTCTGGCCATGAGCTGCTTTTGCAGGATGCTTTATAGAAGAGGTGACTAGCTCTGATCAATCGCACAGTGAAAGTGGTGGTGTATAACTCTGCCAAAGCTGGCTTTTATTAAGAACTTGCAAAATGACCATGATTTGAGCAGCTGGTTCCACCACCCTTGACTGAACTGCCTCAGCCCAGCCTTGGCTTTTTCCTTAGTGATCCAGCTCCTCATGGTGCGTAAGTGATTTGACCAGAGAATGTGACCAAAGAGCCAGTTTTCTAAGATTTTGTGCAGAACATGTATATCTGTCATTTTAAGCTGAGGGTTTCCAAGCTGCCAGGTTAAGACCAGATCCCAGCCCCTCTGTGTCTACAGCTTCAGGTTTATGGCCACTGTGTACCTGTGGTGCTACAAAACAGCTGCAGCAGACTGATGGGTCTGACCAACGTGGTAACCAAATATTCGGCAGCCTGTGTAGGAATAAATGGGAGAAAGTAAACAGTTGACTGTGGGCAGGGTTTTGCGGGAGAACTGAGGAAAAAATATCCCGCAGTAGCAAAGACTGATGATATTTTGAAATTGCTCATCATGAAGTTCAGTTATTGCTCTGTATATCTATGCCAGGGGATACTCTATTCTCTTCCATACAGTTACCAGGGAAATTAAAAAGGAGGTTGCTACTATTTCAAGACTCGGAATGAAAAATAAAAGTGCTGGCTTGGTGCAGCAGGGTGAATTTACAGGGAGTCTCTGGGCCAGGCTGTTGAAACAGACTGAGAAGTGCACATGGGTCTTTATTTTTTATGTCAAAAGCAGACTCAGGCTCTGATTTTCTAAGCAGGAAAAACTGTAGTGGAGGTATGTGCCCCTTACCTTGCCTGCAGCAGGGAGTGAAAGAAGTTAAATGTGCAGACACTATTCAATGAAGCACAGCTCTGCCTTGGTTAAAGGTGTTGCAAAGACTTTAATGGGAGGAGTGCTTTTCTGCTGTTAAATTACTGTTGTGCCTCATTTGTAACCCCTGGTAGTTACTCTGGCAGCTGCACGCTGATACAAGAAGGTTGCCAAGAGAGGCTGAATGCTGCTCACAGGGCTTGAAGATGTGCTGCGGCTGAAGTGAGAACCAGGGCTTCAAACAGGAATTTCTGCGACGTGACCCAAGATTGTTCCCTCCCTTCTCCAGGAAGTCTGGTTTCTTTTTCATCACAAACTTAAAAAAGCTCAAGTGTATATTGATGCAGAGATTTGGCACTAAATAGTGAGGATAAATGTGGAGAAACAGAGTTATTTGCTATACAGGTTTATTACACCAAGTCACTACAGAAAGAGCAGTGGCAAGCAAAGCCCTCCCCTAAGTTATATTTTAATAACTTCATCAAATTAATGGCATGGTATTATATCCTGAAATTTGCTTGCAGTTCCTCTGTTCCTCTAGTGCTCTGCAATGGCACATGAAAAATGCGTCCTCTTCCATTGCTGCTCCGAGTCAGAGGAATGAGCGATCTCCTATGAGGAGCTGTAGCATATCAAATGGCAGAAGTCCTCAGTGAGCTCCAGAACATCTATTCAAACGAACAGTGGGGATCAGGGTAAAGAAGAATAGGATGTTAATCAGATACTGCTGAGGAGTGCCTCTTCACTGCAGGGACACATGCTACCTTCATTGACTCCTGTGATTGCTGAGGCAGCGTGGAGTTAAATGGTGTCACTGGAAGAGCACGAGGCCCCTGGAAGCAGAACAGCCTCTCGGCAGAGCCCAACCCCGTCCTGTCAGGCTGTGCACCACAGGGCAGCCGATGTCACTGCTGTACCTTGAGATGTGGCACTGCTATACCCTGAACTGGTATCAGAAGTGACAGAAGTCATCTTTGAATGCTGCTTCAGACCTCTGCTGTCCTCCTCCCTCTGCCTACCTGTAGCTACAAATGAAACACAAGGGTTTGTGCCTGTCAGATTTGCCAAATGTTTACCGTAAACTTCACAAATTGTGAGAAATGCCACAAGGGGGAAGAATCGTATTATTTACAGGGCAGCATTCCTTTAAAGCATTTGGTTTGTTCAGTCAAATTAAAACTGAGATTGCTCTATATACCCTTTGTTGGGTGAGGCAGGGAGGGACAGAGGAGAAAGGATAAAGTCAAATGAATCTCTAAGACCCAAGGGAAGCTCAGTCAAACTGTTCAAACAAGTCTGGTTTTGTACCCAGACTGGGCAAACTGAAGTTTTGCATCATGTTAGTGGAAAAAAAACCCCTTTGTCTGGCCCATGCAAAACCAATCCCTTTCAAAAGCAGGTATAGTTTGTCTCTTAGACGAACTGCTTTTGCTTAAAATTTCTTAAATCTGTTCAACAAAAGATTATAAGGGTTCAATTTAACAGATTGCTGAGCTCTACAGCTGGTAGTTCTTCCTCTGTTTTTAACAATATATTGCAGAAACCAGCCCTGGTAAGACTGACAGAGGCACCCCGTGGCAGCATGGCTAGTCAAAGTGCCTGTAGGTTCACTGGGTATGATTCTCCTTTTAAAAAGTTTTTTTTCTCATCACTCTAAGAGTGTCTAAGCACCTTGGTGGAAAATGAAAATCCCAGCCATGTGTTCCAGGTTCATTTCAAGGCCGCAGCTCCTGCCTAGCAAGCAGAGCTGTGCATTGTGCTAACATTGCACGCCAGAGCACATCCATAGGATGACGTGTTGTTGGGTTTTTACAGAAAAGAAGCAGAGGCCAAAACAACCTGCTGCTTCAGATTAGCGCATCAGCTCTACAGCCGATGAGCCATAACTGCTAGCAATGTGTGCATACATATACAAGCATCGTTATGCTCATGGATTGACATAATGAAGACATGCTTGCATGACGTTGTCATTTGGATGCTCTTAGATAGCGGAGCAGTTCAATGAGACAGCGTAATGAAATACAGTGTGAATTGCTTTAAAGTAGTCTTGGATGTTCCCAAACTTTTGCCTGAGCAGTTTGACTATAAGAAGAGAAAGAAGAGAGGCGCTGAATTAGCATTCCTGGGAAATGAATAAACTGTTGCAACCCCATTGGGAAGGCAGACGTAACGTTTTCTCTTGTCAGGAAGTAACGAAAGCTGAGTTCATACTGCAAAACGTAATGAGGGGTGTTTGTCATAAGCTAAAAATCAATGAACTCCAGCTGTTCCCATGGTCCTGGAGGTTCATTTTCAATGAAGAAATGCTTCTTGCAGGAGCATTGCAGAAAACAGACTTCGCCCTCAGTCACAGTGTAGAAAGTCAAATTGGATGGGACATAGCTTTCCAAGCTAGTAGAGACAGTCTCTGATGAGGCCTTAAAATAAAAAAATTACCATGCCAAATGAGGATTTTAGCCCAATTTCTACAATTAGAAAATCAGCCTCTTCTTTTGAACAGAGGTTCAGCCTCTATTTTGAAAGCTGTCTCCCAGCTTGCCAAGAAGCACTTTCTGTTACCAATCCACCACACTGAAGTATGCAGAAGACAAACCAACTTCTGGCACGAACCAGACTAGCCTTAGGGTGCCTATCTAGTAAAACATTGACTTATCTAACCAAGGAATTATCTCACTAACCAGAGCAGATGGATCGTATGGGATTTTGGCTTCTGCATCTTCCAGTCCAGATCTGCTTCCTCTCTATCATTAAAGAAAGTCTTCTGGTTAAGTGTCTTGCCTCTGCACAGGAATTAAAGATGCTTTAAGTCCCTTTTGAATAGAAGGAGTTACCTCAGTGGTAGAAGGCATGTTAGGGATCTGGATCTCCAGTTCTGCTGCTTATTCCATATGGACAATGGCAATAAACCTGTGTGATGGCAAGGAGGGAAAATTAAATGCAAATTGTGCATCCAGGCAATAAATCTGACAGAACCCTCTTTACTGTTGGAAAAATGTCCCACATGCAGTCTGTTTGGGTGGAAAATAAATGATTTCATAGTTTCTGGAGTTCCTCATTTCTGTTTATGTCAGCATCTCCCAGGAAAAAAAATAATCAAAATCCTAGTGGGATTTTTAAGCCGGAGTTGGAGCCAGCCAACCATCAGAAGCGATCATGTCACTCCTGAGAGCAAGCACAGCAAGAAGCAGTGTCAGGGATAATGGGTTCTGTGTCCAGTTCGCAAGCTCCAGTAATGCCAACACATGGGTGAATTTAGCCAAGAAATACACCAGAAGAAACCCACCTGTACTGCAGGCAAATAAAGATCAAATTCACAGAGCAGTTTGGTCTCTTTCCTGTGTCAACAGGAAAGGAGACAAGGGAAGTTACAGTTAAATCTTGGTTTCACATTCTTCTTTTAAGAAATGTAAAACCAGAATAATTTTGTAGGGCAAGTGGGAATATTCCAGTGTTTATTCAAAGGATCCCCAACTACAGGTTGGAGCCATGACTTCCCAGGAGTGCAAGGCTCATAACTAATTAAAATGCAATGTTTCACATGTTTTATTGGCTTCTAATGGTGGTGCAACCAAAGGATTACATGATCTCACCTACAGTGTTGAATTTAGGTACTGCACTATATGTATTAAATGGTAAGTGTAAGCTAAGTGTGTTGATTTGCATGGTAAAGCTATTAAAAAATGGGAGCTTTTTTTTTTTTCAGTTTCCTCAGGTCGCACCTTTTATGTAAAGCTAATCCTTGCCACCAGCTGCAGTAATAAGCAATACTTCCCCACAAATACATTTCTCTGATGTTATGGATTTGGACTCAGTGATCCTGCTTTGGAATATGTTACTATAAGGGAATTCAATGTACCTAAGCCGATGAAAAGGACATTTTTTTAAACTACAATCAGCTCTCCTTAAAAAAGCCCACACAATTTTGCAGTCAATGTATGCACAAAATGTTCCAGAAATCTGAATATACAATACAGCCTAAGTCTTGATGGTTTTCATCCAGGAGACATAGAAAAATAAGCTAAAAAGATCAGTGGCCTTCTGTCACTATTTCTGATAAATCTTAGTATACTTGAGAAAATCTCAAACTTGGAAGTATCCAAACAGAACACAAAAAAATACTCAAATAATTACAGGTCATCTACCCTGATATTGCATTCAATGTAGTATGTGTGGACCGTGTGAAGACATATAGTTTACAGAAAATGTTTAGTGTAAGACAGCCCTGATTTCACTCATTGAAGAGTTTAGTTGATAAAAGTAGCTTGCACATATGTAACTTTTCATTAGTTTGGGTATTCTAATAAGAGATATGACCTTAACCAAAAACTTTGTCCGACTGTGTAATGTAATCAGCTTTGAAACACACAACAATCTTGTTTTAAAAACTAGTAGTCTTTGGCACTCCAGTACAAAGAGATATGTGACCCCATATCTCAAAACTGGTTGTTTGTGAAGAATCATCATTGAAAGGACAAATCTGGGGAGCTTCTGCAGACCTCAGCTTGAGTCTGGCAATAGTCACTGTTTTCATGTGGACTAAGAAGTAAATATAAAATCACTGATGCTAAAACTGGTGGCTGAGACAAGATGAAAGAAGTAGGTAAGATCAGGCTAAGACTGTCCACCATAATGATCTTGATCACTTGGTAAACTGGAACTATTCAGTGAAAATGGCTTCGACACAAAGCTGCAAAGTTTCATGTCAAGGAAGAAGAGCTACAAGCCATGCTAGCAGACTGAAAGGCACTATCCTAGGAGAAAACAAACTAACTGACCTAAACTGTTCGATCATAAAAAAACCCGTGGCATAGTTACATGATGACATTTCCTGAGGCAATACATAGAGTTTAAAATATCTCTAGTTGTATAGACATGATGTTACAAGAATTTTCCACACAGTGGCTGGAAAATGAAGTCAAACTAATTAATGTGAGAAATGAGGCATATACCTATAACCTGCCTTTGTGTACACGCGCATGTGTGTATATATGTGTATATATATTTATAAACCCAGCAATCCAGAACATACTGAATGGTATGGCAGATTTTCCATCACTGTTGTCTTTCTTTAATCTCTTTGTAGAAGCCTTAGCTGAACACATTATTTTTGGGTCAGAAATGAATTATTGCACTCCATACAGGAATAGTTGGATGAAGAGTAATGACCTGTTGTTTTACAGGAAGCCAGATTTGATGATCTAACAGTTCCTTTATATCACTGAAGCAACAAACTAGCACCATTAGCAAGAGTGTTAGCCACAACTATTCAAAAAGCCAGTCCCAAGCAAAATATTTCAACAAAGTTTGCAGATGACACCGAACTGAGTGGGGAAGTGGACACTTAGGAAGGGAGAGCCACCCTGTAGGAAGACCTGGATAGGCTAGAAGAGTAGGCTAACAAGAACCTTATGAAGTTCAACAAGGACAAGTGTAAGGTCTTGCACCTGAGAAAACATAATCCAGGAGTGCAGCACAGACAGGGATCTACCCAGCTGGGGAGCAGCTCTGTGGAAAGGGAGCTGGGGGTCCTGGTGGACAACAAGCTCAATATGAGCAAACAGTGTGCTGCTGTGGCAATGACAGCCAACAGGATGCCGGATCCCATCAAGGGCATCACCAGCAGAGATAAAGAAGTCATTATCCACTCTACTCAGCACTTGCCAGGCCACACCTGGAATACTCTGTTCAGTTTTGGTCCCCGCTAGACAAAAAAGATATGGCCAGGCTGGAAAAGGTCCAGAGAAGGGCCACCAAGATGATCAAAGGTCTGGGAAGCCTGCCATATGAGAGAACTGGGTTTGTTCAGCCTTGAGAAAAGAAGGCTTAGGGAAGACCTTATCACCACATTCTAGTATTCAAAGGGTGGCTACAAAGAAGATGGAGACTCCCTTTTTACAAGGAGTCACATGGAAAAGATGAGGGGTCATGGATACAATTTACTCCAGGGGAGATTCCTATTGGACACAAGAGGAAAATTTTTCACACTGAGAACAATCAGCCATTGGAATAATCTCCGCAGGGAAGTGGTGGATTCCCCGTCATTGGACACTTTTAAGATTCAGCTGGTCAGGGTGCTGGTCCATCTTGTCTAGACTGTGCTTTTGTCAAGAAAAGTTGGACCAGATGATCCTTGAGGTCCCTTCCAAGCTGGTAGTTTATGATTCTGTGGTTCAGTCAGCACATATGCATGTGTTTTGCACATATTGCATTGATGCCCCAAAGGAATGCTCTGGAAACACCATGGTATGGGAGATTGTGACCACGTGTTCAGAGACCCTTGGTTCCCCTGTGCCCAGTGGGGGATTAACTCATGGATCTGCCATCATTTTTTTGGTGGTGTGTCTTTTTTACTGTGGCTTATGAAGTGGCCTGGGGAGGCAGTGTGGACTGAGTGGACCAAGGGACTGCCTGCTGCATGGCAGAAGACTGCATGCAGCTTTTTACAGAATTTGTTTCTTATAGATTTTATTCATACACATTTATTCAATAAAAGAAAGTTACATGTGAAAATCAGGCCCCAAGGCATTGTGTAGAATCTAAACATGTTTCCCATTTAGATGGTCAAGGAGCAGACACGTGGAGAAAGACAAAAGGTTAAAATCAAAGGAGATAGATTCTAAACTATAGTTTCCTCAGTATGTTACTAAAAATTTCTTCTGGGGTCCTTCATGCCTATTACCTTCATGACTTGCAATAGAAACAGTAACCCTTAAGAGTAGAAATCTTTATTATACCTACTTGAGGGCTGACAATGGATCTTATAGTTTGATACTGATTTTTAACTTACACATTTCAGATGCAAAATGGTATATCCTAGGTCAGTGTGTTGAAACCTTTTTTGGCTTTCTGACTCTTAATTTTATTTTTTTTTAAAGCACCTAGCCTGCCACTGAATTTAAACCTAGTGACAATAGGCTCGCCTTCCTTAGTGCCTTCTCACAGACCTTTTAGAAGTAGTCTACAAACCCTAGGTAAAAACATACTGCTCAAGGCAGTATGAACACATTGAGTGGTTAAGGCTTGGTGACTGTTATCTTCACAGTATATAATGCCAATCACAACACAGTAGGAACACCTAGAAATGCTTGTGCCGGTTGGAATTGGGGAGCTCGCCAGCATTTAGGAGAGCTCTTCTCCAACCATCATACCCAGTTGCAAGTGGTAAATTCTTGGTGATACCTGTTTGCACCAATGTATGTAGAAGGCTAGTACAGCCACTGACAGGTGACCACGTCCCTCAGCGGGGCACACAGAGATGATGGCCTCAAGAAAGTTGAAATATAAGTGCTAGGAAAATCCTGGGTGCAGAAAGAGACCAGAGTCTTTCTTCATGGCAAGTGCAGCAGCCGGCATCATCTAGAAATCCAGGCCATCATGGACTCCAATACTTGCGAGTGTCTTCAAATATTGCCTTAGCACTGCTTTAGATTTGGCAGTGCTAGAGGGGTCTGGTTTAATGGGAGTATCCAGCGTATGATATCAGCATTTGCAAGAAGACTTTAGCAGGGTAGTGAATGAATGAGTGGGGAAAGCCCAGGGTTGAAGTTGGATTTCAGAGGCAGACAGTAAAACGCAGCAGCCAGGAGACAGAGCAAATTCAGAGCCTGCTTCTGCATGCCCTGGTTTTCCTGGCTGCTGGCTGCAATAGAAATGCTAGTGAGGAAACTCATCCAGCCATTAAAGGCAGAAAGGAACAATTTGGGCTGTGATGGAGCACAGATACATAGTAAAACTGTCAAACTTCACTTAAGCTATTCCACCTTCACTGGGTCCCACCTATTTTTATATTTTACTTTGCAGAACACACAAGTTCACTATCATTTTACAAACTTCATACATCAGAGAGCCTCTCTCCTTTGAGGTAATTTTCTTTAGACAATGTAAATGTCAGCTGCCAGTTGTAAGTATTATTACTTATATGGAGCTGTCAAGCAGTGAGGTGGAAATGATACAGGCAGCTCACTTCTGTCTTGTTAGGTCTCAGGAAAGGTCAGCAGAGCCCTTCAAAAAGGACACACTGTCAAAGCTGAACTGTATTCCAAAATCCAGTCTGCAGAAATAGTGCAAGAGAGCACATGCTTTAAAGCCAGCCAAGGGAGCACTAAAGTGACAGGTTTTTTCTGTTGCCAAAAACCTCCATTAGTGACTACTTGTGGTGTAAGAACCTGAAGTGGTCAGAGAATGGACAGAGCTCACACTAGTAATTGCATCCAGCTGCATTTTGTTTGCTTTGGGGATTACATTTTTTAGCCTTCTGTTTGACCTAACTTACACTGAGCAAATTTCACCCTCTGATGGGCATCCCCACATATCCCCATTTCATCCTCCCTGAGCTGCCAGTCACGGAGCGGCTCTCCACCCCACAACCTGGATGGGAGCAGACAAAGGCCCTTCGACCCATGCACCATTTCTTACCAAGTTGTACAGCTCAGAGCTCTAACACTGAGGGTAGGTTTTGTCCTTGCAAACTCAGCGAGGGAATATGGGACATGTGGGTGAGAACACTGAGATTGAAGGCAGATTATGGAACTTATCTGTGGACAGACTAACCAGAAATTTTATTACTGCAAAGAGGAGATGTCTTCACAGAGGTTTGGCTCAAATCCCAAAAGTACTTAGGTGCCTAATTCCTAAGGAAATCAATAGCAATCAAATGGCTAAATATCCTGCCTGTTATATAAAAGTAGCAGAAAGAAATTGCTTTACTTCTATCAGAATTGATGATGCAATTCTGTAGAAATCTCTCCAACAGAAACAAGATTCAAGGAGGAAAGGCAAATTCCAGATGAATGCCATGAACAACTTCTTGGTATCCAGAGGTGCTCTCCCAAAAACATCTCAGCCCAGAAATGCTCTGGAATAGTGTCAAGTATGTTGGGCTTCAAACTATCCAGTTTTTTGCTTCACCCAATTCAAAAAAATCAGAAACCCTGCACATTTCCCTAAAGGTGTGTAAAAGAGAAGAGAGACCCACTTACTATTGCTGCTGCATAATACTTCAAGAAAATAAAAATAAGCAGGGCTTTATGAACTCTGCCCACATCAATATTTACTGTTCTGGCTCCTCCTTAGCCAGACCCACATTGTTAAAGAAATGGGATCTGCCCCCAGCAGGATGTGGGTGAAGCCACATAGGAGGAGTGATCCCTTCCCTCCTGCTCCCGGTTTTCCGATCCGAGGGCAATGCTGAGCCAGACTGCGTGGTTGCAGAGCCGTGCCCCTCTCGACATAGCTACCATTTCTATTTTTATTTTATTGGTGTGCTCAGCTGTTCTTTTTCCCCTTGGCCCGCGCTGTGTTGGGATCTCGGCTTCTGAGCCCTGCCTACAAAATCACAGACAGAAAGCACTGAGACAGAGAAGCATTAAAATGAAAAGTAGTTTCACATGCACTTAAGCCTACTGTTACTGTGGGACCAAGTCCTTTAAGAGAACACCGTGATGTGCTTAAATCGGAGACTGGGGAGCTTGTTTTCAGTGCTGTTTCCAGTTCTGCCATAGGAGGTCCTCAGGAGCAGAAGCACGTGAAGAAAGACTAAAGCCCACTGCCAGAACACATTCTGGATGAGGTTATCATGGCTTGAAAAATACACCGCTCATTTACCCGTGAGGCTGTTTTCCCTTTGACACAGAGTTTGCCTTTTCTAGCAGATACCGAAAGCTCACTGGGAAGACTTGCCAGAAGTTGTGCTCCTGAGGGAGAGGGAAACGCTGATTCTTTGGTTCTTCCAACTCCTTGCCCTCAGCTGTGCCCCCTCCGGCCACCCCAGCAAGTCGGACACTTTCCTGCAGGAAGAGGAGACCACTTGCCACGGCTCCTCAGCTCCCGGCTGGAGAAAGGGGACCGTCTGCTGCTAGGGCTCCAGAGAGCTGCCTGGGGTTTGCCAAAGCTTCCTGTGAGATGCCAGACAAATCCACCACCCACATATGCCCATCTTCACCTCCCCGCCTGTAAAATGGGAGCAGGAGTGTTTACACATTTCATATGCTGCCTCTTTTTAAGTCAGCGATGACTAGGAAGTGCTTTGGATGAAGGGTTCATCAAAATATCAGGCCTTATCCTTTCCCCTCACCACGCCTATTTTGGCTACTTATCCCCAAAGAATTTTATCTGGAGTTTATTATTGCTCTGCTTTTACTTATTCCCTGGAGATTTACATTCCCCCACCCCCCTTTTATTCACCCATTCTCTCTTTTAATTATCTTGTGCTCTTACTCTCCAATAATTGCCTGTGCCTTTCCTTAAAACTGTGGTTTCCTGATAATTAGTACCAGACCTGAGCGCTACCTGTCCTAACAGGACAAATGAGATCAAACGATCGTATTCCTACCAAATTAACCCAAGCCTGTAGCAGCAGTTTCTGGCAGCCTGAAGCTTTCACACGAGCTGTGGGAGAACTGACAGTACCTGATGTGGTGTGAATTTAAAACGGTGATATAAAGCCAGGTGATAACAGCTGAACCCGCTAATGTTCTTTGAACAAGTGGGAGCGGGCAAAGTTTATTGGTGTCAGATTGGTTTCAGGGAGCTGGGGAGGTTTTGATCCAGTACTAGAAGCCCTAACTTTCCTAGTCTTAAAGGTCTTGTGTTACCAATTTGCAGCCTTAGGTGTGTGACCACATCGGTTGCTCCAGCTCCTCTCCTTGCCCCTTACCACTGGTGGGCTGCGCCCTTTCCCACATCCCTGCCTGCCTTTGCTGGTGCGGGGATGAGAAACGGGGCGAAGAAAAGCAACGCAGGGCAGAGGGTGATGAACAGGCTTTCACCGATGGTGTGACATCTGAACTTTTATTTAGCAGTCACTCCCTCTATAAGTAAGAAATAAATAGAAAGGATCGGTGCACTGAATCCAATGACGCTGGTCAAAACCAGCACTGTACTGGTCCACGGAGGAGAGTGAGTGCGTGAAAATCTTTGCCTACCCTGGGGCACTGCGCTTGCTAGTTGTCTCCCAGGTCACCGCATGTGTGTGGGGGCTGCTGTTATGCTCCAGGCTTATGGCTGGGCTGTGTGTAACTGTCCTCGTGGTGATGCTGGCTGGGCAGGCATCCCGGAGCTGCTGGTGCTGTGCCACCATGCGTGGCCCTTGTATCCACCTGGAGGGCTGTGTGAAGAAAGACAAAATCTCAACTCCCCCCTCCCCCCCCACTTTGCCCCTTTGGAAAGTCTGTTATTGGGAAGCCTATTATTCCCATGCACAAAAAGCATTTTGTCTTCTCTGGTGGCAGCGTGACTCTAGGACTGATATTGTCAATCAAACACTGCAGAAGGAGAGTTCATACACACTGCCATTTTATAAGTCCTGAAAACAAAAACAAAATGAAAAACAAAATTACACAACCACACGGCTCAGATTTATTGTAAAGATGGATTTTTAGAATTAAAAAATTATACAATTTAAGGAAAAGAGCTCTTACCGAGAGAACAAGTTTCATACATATTGGCTTTGTGTGCAGTTTTGTATTTTTATGTAAGAAGTGAAATTAATCCATTCAAGATGCACGCTCAGCCCTTTCCCACAAATAAAATAAAGCATCCAATCATATTTTAATGGGAAACAATATGTATGTTGCAAGCTGGTCTGGCTGGGACTGAGTTAAATTTTAAGTTATTCCCATCTGCTTCAGATATCCTGATACATTTATCACAGTGAAAATACTGAAGAGCGCCACTTCATGATAAACTGAGAGAATTAAACCACCACTTTAACTGGTTATATACACTCTCTCTCCCTGTTTCCCTGTCCTGTGAAAGTCACTGTACAGTTTTTATGCAAAGAAGCCAAAAGCCAGCAAAAATGTGGGTTGCCTTGGTAGAGGAACTGCCGTGTGTGGGGATGTGTGTGCTTGCACACAGACTACCCTGAGCAGACAGTTTTTCATGTCCCTCTGGCTCTGCTTGTGCTCTGACAGCACTGATGGCTTAAAAGCAGTAAACATGTCTGAACAAAGGTCTTGTCTAAAACTCGTGCAGGACCATGTCCAAGCTTTCTACAGCAGAGACACTTCTGGCAACCATTTTCTGCACAGGGCAAGCCAAGATGGACAGGACTGCCCTGGAGTCGGATCTTTGATGCAAAGGCCTGGTGGACGTGAAAGCAAACGCTGCGAGGTGAAAGGGAAAACCAATTCTCCATGGCAATAGTGGGTAAGACAAGAAGGAAGGGTTTTAAATGAAGTGCAATGTCAGATGTCCTGTTTAGCCTTTGGAGAAAGCTCTCCCAACATCAGGAATAGCAAGGCATAGGAAGGGAGCTCTCTGAGGCGGTTCAGGTCTGGTTGATCTTGCCTTGGTATTTGAGACTCTTCCTTGAAGCTGCTATTTCCTATCATTTTATGAGCTATTCCAGAAAGCACGTACCTTTTCCTGGGATTAAACTAGCCTGACCATTGAAGTTGTCCTCTGTTCCAGGCCTTGCATCATACAAATACAATTTTTCTTTCATCAAACCTCAGGGCATCTGGGAGTTTCCCAGGCTATTCCATGTGCTAATAGTTTTAGTGTCATTTGCTTTCGTGCCAAAATGCCTGTAATTCCCAGGGAATTCCTGCCTTAGCATCAGTCAGTAAGTGAAAGTCAACAGAAAGTATCATCGCTGATGTCCATGTCACTTATATATGGCCATATAGCTAATATGGGCTGGGGAGAGGGGGGGAGACAGAATGGCAGCTCTATAGCACGCTCTGGCAAGCCACGAGTATGTAAACTCACAGGCAGCCCTGTGAGAGAGGCTAAGCTTGCCCAGTGCTTTCCAACTTTCTTTGTTTTCAGAGGACCGGGCATTTCGCAGAGGAGAAGGAGACCTTTTTTTCTCACTTTCCTTAGATTGCTTTTCCTTCTGTGAACTCCTCAAGAGTCAGCCCATGCACACAGTTGACTGCAGATACTGCTGTGGGAGACAGCTAGTTCAGGCTACATTTCTGAGCTAATTGGGAATGCCAGGATGCAGAAGGAGAAGAAATGGACTGGCAGTTTCCATGGCAGTTCACTACCCTATTAAAAATAATCTATATAATGATAGTAAGAAGTAGCAATTTATTACCACAGAGTACAGAGCAGGGAAGCAGCAAACAGGTTCATGTTGTCCACACCGTACCAACATGGTGTTCTTGAGATGCTGAAGTGGAACCAGCAAAACAGAAAACTACATTTGACCTGAATTTTTAAAGGCTGGTGCACCCAGAAACATTCCCGACATGAGCAGGAATTGCATGTGTCAGCATCACTGAAAAACAAGGCCCTAAAAAGCGCGTACATGAATGCCGTATCAGGATATGGACCGTGGCAAGAAACAGCCTGCTTGTATGCAGATTTATTTACAGTCTGTTTCAGTCAATACAATTCTATTTCTAATGAGATGCCAGAGCCCAGACTCTTTCCCAAGAACACTTACATCAGTAAGGAAAGACCTATAAAACCAGATGAAGATCTCAGGAGGCTTGTTTTAAGACATTATAACTTGACAGTTATGAAGTAAACAAAACTGTTTTCATATTTGTAAGACGAGAATTTTTACTCTTAGTGCCAGGTATTCATACTATTTTTTCTTGTTCAATAGAATTCATCAAATGCGTGCTCTGTTTTTATGTTGTTAAGCGATTCTCGTTACATCTTCATGAAACAAATGCCTTTTCTTCCAGCTGGATTACCAAAAGATCTTGCTGCTCAGGCACATCTGCTTTTTACAGAGTTTTACTTTACTGCTGTCGTTAATGGAGTCGCTGCCATTGGCAAATGCCTCCCCACGCAGTGTCGCAGGCTGGCTTCTCACCACCCCTCTAGTATGCTTGCAGGGCTACCGCACAGCAGTCCCCTCCATGCACACTGACACGTATACCTCTTTGAACATGACATTAAAGTGTGGATCTCTAATGTCACATGCAGTAAACAAGATATTTAAAATGCAGGAGAGCACTTAACTGCTGTATTTGCTAATGCTTTTTAAAGATTTCCACGCGCTTTAGCGCAGAAAAATTCCTTAGGAGGAGAGCTCCAGTGCATGGTGTCAGCCTGTGCCATCTGCTGAACTCGTTCATCAACAGCCTGTGCTCTGGGGTGCTAAAACACAGTGGCTTTTGTTAGGGGTGTGCATCTCCGCTAGGACAAAGGCACCGGCACAGCTGGGGGGTGGCTTTCCATACCATCGAGGATACCAGATGGGGAAGGGTTTTTTCACCCTGTGATCAGCCATACTCACCGTCTGTTCTTGGTACACATATTGGGGTATACGTACTCCCGATGACGGGGCAAGGGCACAGAGAGGACGGGCTGTAGGGCATGGGGTGGGAGCACGCATGGCACCGGTGGATGCCTGCAGCAGAGCTCCTGCATGCCGCCTGGCTAACCCGCCTCTGCACGTCCATCCTGCCCCTCGCCCTCTCCCCTCTGGGCTTCAGCCAAGAGCCTCCAGGGGCAGTGGATGCAGAAATCAGCCAAAAATCCACAGGCAGTGTCATGTGCATCTCTTTTTTTTGTGTGCAGCCTTCCATTGCTCCTGCCAGGAACAGAATAAGCTATGAACTGAATAGCTGAAATTGAAACGCTCAGGGTTGAGGAGCATACTAATGAGTAAAAGCAGCATCACATGAGCAGGTAGGCACCCTGTGAACTCATGACAACAAGACATCTGATGGAAAGCCCGCCTCCAGTCTCAGCCTGGCTCTCACAGCACTGCTTGCATGCAATTAAAGTCTCTGCTCCAAGAATTTGGCACTACCGGAGGACATGGAGAGTTGGCTGCTCTCAGGGCTGAATTCCCTTGCTTTTGTTCAGCCTTTGAGGTGGAAGGAGCCAAGCCAGCGGGAACTCGCTGGAAACCAGCCCCTTCCCAGCTGGCTGGTGCCCAGCAGGGATCCGGAGTCACCCAGGCAGATGAGGGGAGGCATTGCTCCCCTGACAGGAGAGGGTCTTCTCCTCCTCCCCCCCTGGCTCCAGCCCCTCCAGCAGCACCACAATGGTGGGCTGGCTAAAACCCCTGGGGAAACTGCACCTCAGCTCCCTACCTGCTACCAGATCATGTACGGCATTAGGCATATATCCTATGGCGTATACGTGCAAGTCTATCCAGCAGCAAGCAGTGCTGCAAACACAGGTTGGTTAATTCCCTACTACACTACAGTCCTTTTCCTCCCCAGTGACAGTTAATAAACAAAAATACTAGAATGATACTTTAAAAATAGTTCTACTATAAGAGCATGTGGTTGTAATTACTGTCTTTATGGACAAGTCTATTATTTTTCTTTCCTTCCATCTCCTCTGCGTTATAGGAAACATGCCAGTTTTCAAACATCTTGCTTCATTACTATTGGAAAGAAATTTCCAAAAAGCAGTTTGTTTAACACAGGCTCCTGAGCCCATCCCAAGAGTCACCCCCAAAAACTGGGCTGGAACGAGTCTGAATGAAATGAAGTTTCTAAGAGTTGCAGGCACTTCCTTGCTTCTGCACTTTCATTCTTTATTTCTCTTCATTACATTAAGCTCTTGCGTATTTTCTTTCCCTCTTTCTTCTCCTGACTCTTCTTACCCCACGTCCAGCCTCCTTTCGCCTTCTCCCCATTACCTTTTCTCTGCCCCATCTCTCTTTTGCCTGCAGCTTCCCCTCCAGTCCTTATGCCATCCCTGAACTGGTCTGCTCCCCGATTCCCTCTGTCCCCCCCAAGACATTTCCTTCCATTTCCTAGCATCTGATTTTCCTCATGAGAGTCTGAAATCACCCTGTCTCCTTATCTTCCCTCTTCTGTCCTCCTTTCCGTGGTTTCCCGTGTCACTATCTTTTCCCCTTCCTAGCCCCCATCCTTACCCTGTCCCCCAGCTCTCTGTCCCTCTGCTCAGCTGCCCTGTCCCTCTGCTCAGCATCCCTTTCTATCCCCATTTATCTTGCTGGGGGCTTTCCTCACAGGGCTCTCCCTCCCGCTCCTCATTGTCTCCATCCACCACCCCCAGCCCTCTGTCGTGCCTCCTTCGGTTGCCGCCACAGCCGGGGTCCTCATCTGGCAGTGCTCCATCACCCTCCCCCTACATTAGCTCATGCTCCGGTGGGGCTGGCACCGATGCAGCACAGGATTTGCATGGGGCCATGGGGTCCGGACGGCTTGCCGGGGGGCTGCCGCCGCGCTGGAGCAATCACTGCTGGCTGGAGGCATTGGCACACGCTTTTCACTTCCATGCCACCCCTGGGAACCGCTGTCGGAGCCAACAGGCACAAAGCAACACGGGCTCCAGCCCTACTGTGAGAGGTTTGTTTATAATGAAAACAGTCCTGCTGGATTAGGGGAAGCTGCCTCTTCCAAAAACCACATCAGATTTCAATATTAGATGGGGAGAAGTGGCCAAAGTAACACGACCCACAAAATACCTTTGAACTTTTGAGTTTTTGGCACAGTGGCAGCAGGCACAGTGCTGCATTCAGCCACCAAACCAGTCCCACTTGCATGGCTGAAACCACTCCTGCTGCTACTGCTAAGGGTGACTGCAGAGTCCTGCCTCCCACCACAGAATTTGGGAGTACAATACAAGTGTTAGTTAATGAACACCAAGGGCAGGTAAATATTTTTATTATTCTCTCACAGACAAGGATTCAGGTCAGGCATAGGATGGCGACCTAGTGTTTCCAGTGCCACTCGCCGCCTTCATTCTCACATCCTTTTGGTTCAAGAAAGATAGTCTGGAGGACTCAGAAAATTAAAATGCATTTTCTATAACAGGATTTTTGGCTGAGAGATTTGAGGGTTTCTTTTTTTTTTTTGGAAGCCTGAACACTGACAAAACCTGAAAATGCAAGTGTCTGTATTTAAGATATTTTCTATGTTCAAGAACTGAACCTTTTTTAGGGAAAATCTGCTCTGTTACAATGCAAGGCTTGCATCTGCCACCTTTGGTGAAGCCACACTGTCACATACCTGTCACACACATAGACACACGTGCACACACAATCACAGTACTCCTCCTAGATAATGCACTCAATGCACTCCACAGGATTAGTTCCCAGTCTTTGCAGGGCCAGAACTGATCATTAATTCATTGATTTATGTCTTTCTAGAAGAGAGGAGAAAAAAATGAAAGTAAATGGAAAATACTGGAAAAGTAAACGTACATGCTTATCAATTTCCAATATTATTTTATTTCTTGATGTAATTTATTATCAAAAAATATTGGCTCAAAGTTGGTTTGAGTTTCAGGGATGTCCTCTGGCCTCTGAATGCCCATTACTGGCAATCTCAAGTCTGTGCATGTACTGACATTTCAAGTCTGTACCAGTCTGGGGCAACCCAGTAGCAAACGGATGGGTGTGCGGCAAGAGGGTCCTGCAGAGCTGCATGTGGAATTAGGGAAAGGAGCAACTGGAAACAACACTTTCCTGGTAGACAAAAACATAACAGTAAGAAGCAGTGTAGTGTAAAGAGAAAAGACAGAACCAGAACATCAAAGCTGAAGATCAGAAACAAATACACAAATACAAGTACAAACCTCAGTGTTGCCCAGTGCAGACATGAGATACGTGCAGAACTAAGCCTCGCGTAGACCACGAATGGATTTGTGAATTGCTACCCTATAGATGAGAGGGAGAGAGGGCTGTACAGGGCTGTTCCCCCTCCTACTATAGGGTACTTATGCAGAGAAAAGACATCAGGAAATTAACCTCTTGAAGATCTTTCTTCAAGTCCTGACAGTTTTGACTATCCTAAAACAAGACTGTGTTCCCTTTAAAAGCGGTGAGCGACATGACAACATGAGAGACATGACTGCAAACCAGGGATGTGGTGTGCACTTATCCTGACCCAGCTGGAGCAGCCACCAGCTGTTGTTAGCAAAACCTCATGAAAATAAGAGGAGCAACCAGCGAAGGCTGCACAGCATGTTGTGGTGCTGAAGTTTGCCGAGTCATGAGCCTGGGATGAGCGTATGAGCTAAAGATAAATGTGTGTTGACAGCAAAAACCAAGGAGAAAGCATCATCGGTTATCCTGGGAGGCAACAGAAACTGGGCTTCATAGGTACAGAGCTCCCTGGCATGGCAGGCTGGGGGATGCTGAGCATGGGAAATGCCCACTCCTTCCGACCGTGCTCAGGAGATCAAGGCTTTATGCTTTGTAGGTTAAATAAGATCACACCAAAGGACATGTGATTCGTGTAATTGATTGTTCCTTCTGATAGAAATGATCCTGAATATCAATCGACTGCTCCAGCTGGACAAGACATCTCTTATTTCAACACCTCCTGTCTGGTGGCCACCAAGAGAAAGCAAGCCAAGAAAGAAAATCCTTGCATTTTTAAATTGCGATTGTTTCACTCAAAACCAACTATGAAGCACTAGTAAGATCAAAGACTAGACTTTAGCTTGCCTTTCACTATTTTTGCTGTTCACAAAACAGGTCAGAAAATGCACTGTTTCAGACCAAAAGGTGACTGTTGTCTTTTGGGGCTGTTGTCCTAAAGGGGGAGCCTAGGCTGGTTTACCTGCAGACTGCCACCGTCGCTGCTCTCACCCCCCTGTTTCCACCCCTTTCCGGTGGTTGTCAGAGGCTGTGCAAAAGGCATGTCAGTACCCTGGCCTACTAGGGAAGGATTCATTTTCTTTTGATGGGTTAATGTGCTGAGGATTTAACGCTGAACCGCTCAGCGTGGGGTTCGAAAGACCCCAGAGCCATTACAGCAAGGGGGCAGGACACAGCTGGGAAGGAGCGGGTGAAGGGAAAAAGGGAGAGAAGCCAGGTCAGCCGACAACAGGGTTCTCAAGCAGCCTAAATTCATCTAAGTACCTCAGGGGATAAAATTCTTCATGGTTAATGTTTATTTCTATTTTAGTCTAAAAGGACAGTCCAGATAAACAAGGAAGTCTCCTTGAAGCAAACCCTTGAATGCTCCTCCAAGTCTGACCTGCATGAACCAGCCTGGGGTTTCATGTGCAGTCACACAGATCTGATTTCACACTGTCATCAAAAGGGACAAGACTGGTCCTGCTGCACACGTCCAAAGCCTGCCTCGCACTGTCACCAGCAGAAGTAGGGGCACGCAGCACACTGAGTCAGGGAAACGTCTCAGGCTGAACATGAGTCTTTATTTTTCCTCTGGGTTGTTTTTCAGCTGGACCTCTCCCTGGATCCTGTGTGCCAGGCGAGGGCACAAGCATCAGCGCTGGCAATGTGTGGCGGGGACTAAAGTCCCCTTGGGCAGCAGCACATAGTGCAGTCTGCATGAGCAGCACCGTCTGGCGCCGACGGCATCGCAGGGCAATGCTAGTGCGAGCCATCTTGGGCTGTGTGTGCCTGAGCTGAGCACGTGTGTATGTGTGCATGAGCGTGTCCATGTGTGGGTGCTTTCTCATAGACATAACATAGCTGTCTTCACAGGCAAGGAAACTGGTACATACATGATTTTTTTCCTGACTTGGCAAGGCTTCCCCATCTTGCTGCCATTAGTGCATTTTTTCCTTCCAGTGGTCCAGCCCTGGAGACCACCCTGAGCTCTTCATGGGATAAGTTTGGCAGCTACAAGGGTTTGCATGCCAGTTGGATTATATTTTATATATCAGCAGCCGTGCCTGGAACAGCGCCTGATCGTTTGGCTTCCTTTCGTGGTGACCTTCTCTTTCGTTCAACCGCTGCATGCTGTGATGCCCATCAGTCTGCCAGGTGCCAGGGAAGCAGCAGCAGGACAGAAATCCTCCAAGGATGTATTTGCTCTTTCCATGAGTTCAGGCACTACAAGGAGGTTCATGAGGAGCAGCTTAGGAACAATTCAGCTCTTGCTGGACAATGTCCTCTGTGTCAAGCAGCGGGCCAGCAGGAGCTTCTGGGTTTGACAGCTTTGGCTTGTCTGAGTTAGCAGCCATGCAGTCAACCCAGCTCTGGCCTATAAAAAAAAATCAGAGCTCTTGTCATTCTTTGGAGATGATATATGTCCTTTGGCTTGTGGCCCTGTGAAAGTTTATGTGTTTGTACACATCCTGCCCTTGCTGTACAGCAGTTTGGGTGTGCTGTCTAGCACACTCTCATGCTGCTATAGGCCATCTCTTGACACAGCATAGTGCTTAAGATCAAACTTGTATCCCACACTGCACAGACCAAAGCATAGTGCCTACCTTTTCAGAGACCACAAGACAATGCTGGCATCAAACCGTTCCCTGCGGATGCAACAGATGCTAATCTTTCACATGGGTCTGCAGACTGCTCAGCATAACCTCATGGACCACATGCTCCCCTGGGACCCACAGGAATCTGACATGAGATGATCCAGATGGGCTTTACCTGCTCCTGCAGTCCCTCCTGCACTTTGCCCTGTGCATTGGGAACTACATGCATTCTTTCCTCTGGATATATAGTTTGCTTTCACCCTGGGGACCCCTTAACAGCTAGAAGATCATGGGGTACCATGGTCACTGAAGGTGTGGGGTGAAAGCTCCTGTGGAGAGGAGGCAGGAGCGCAGCTCCATGGTCCTGCTCACAGGCACCACTAAGGCTGCAGCAAACATGGAGTACAAGCACGTCAGTGAGGAACGTGGCTGCCTTTGGCACATTTTATACCATGCAGAAAGTGTGAAAGACCTTGAGGTAGACATAAATTCTGTATCAACTTGATTGGTGCTTTTACTGCCTATTTTACTCTAAATGACACCCAGGCCCAAAATATCCAAGTTAATCTATCATAGCAATATAATTTCATGTTGTGTCATACCATGAAGGACAAATGAAAGATCTAGTCCTGCAAAAATATTTAGTATCTTCAGAAGACTCTCAAACAGCCCTTGGTGGCTATTTATAGCAGGTGCACATTGCTTTCTGGTGCTCTGAGGTCCAGGGTCTGCTGTAGCAGAAGAATGCACAACCTGGAGCAAGCTGTATGTGCTCATAGGTAGTAAAGAACAGAATTTATTGTAGGTCTTCTTCCATTGCTGTTTGCTACTCACTTTTAAATACTACTCACTTGCTCTGCCAGAAAAGTAGACAATTACTACTAACAATCAGAATAAATTACACTCCTAAAGTAATTTCCACTGAAATAGAGACCCCTCCAGAGTGAATTACTCCAGCTTAGTTCTGCATAGCTATGCTAGGATGCAAGCAGGGACAAAATAAGACTATGCTGGAGGATAGGAACTTGAAAGAACTGTCACCAGTATTTCCAGTAACATGCTTCTTTTCTTCTGTTTCAGTTGAATGTTCCCTTTGCTATCACCTTTTTCATCCTTTGGCTCTGGTTCAGTAAACCACTTGGGCACGTGTTTAACTTCAGCAGTTAATCGTGTGCATACGTGCTTTACTCAAAGCCTGATTATTAACTATCTGCTTCATATCACGAAGGAGGGCTCTGTATGACAGTAAGCATCTGCTAACCTCACCTTTGGGAGTCTGTGAGGTTACTCCAAACATTAGACCAAATGGACTTGTTCAAGAGCATTACAGTTGCTGTTTCCCCTGGGAACGCATCATACTGTCATAGTGTCAGTCTTGGCCTAGGTACACTTCATTCTTGAGATGGCAACTTTCTGTGTCCTCCGCAGAAAGCAGACTCTGCATCAGAGGCTCCGTGTGATACTGCGCTATTACCACCCTGCAGCAACAGCTCTGAAGAGAGCAGTCTCGAAGTCAAACCCTCCATGGGGTTCAAAGCAAGGGGTAGGAAGAGTCCTTTGGCAGCGCATTAGTTTCTTTCTAGTTGTGCGTGCAGTTGCACTGCATTAGCCTAAAGGTACTTTCCTGTTTATGTGCCTGTTAATACATACCTCGTTAAGCTGACTACAGCTGAAAGGGAATGGGTCTGGCAGAACACAGCCCTTGCTTTCCGCTGCAAGGCTCTTTGAGAAAGGCTCTCCTGGGACTGCAGGTTCATGGAGGGAGTGGAGGGAAAGCTGCAGAGCTGGGCAGAGAGCCACTTTTGCAGGGAGAAAAGGCTCATGTAGTGACACCTGCCCTGTAAATGCTTTTTTTGCTGGTGTAAACATACATACCCTGTCTCAAAGATGTGGCGCGCCCCATGTAGAGAATACTAACATCCCTTGCTAAATCACAGCCCCTTTTCCCTGGATTTCACTCTGCTTGGATAGATTCTTACAGAAATGCTAAATGCTAAGTTCTCTGATTGGCTTTAGTGCCCATCATTTTTGACAGGCCTGAGTTAGCGTGCTGAGAGGAATGTGTGTTTAATGCTTTGTTCATGATTGTGCAATGAGGATGGAAAAGCTGTAACGACTGTTCCATGATGCGGACACTATAAATAGAATGTATGGAAAAGGATGCTCTCTAATGCATTATGTTGTAATCAATAACAAGCTGACTCCAATTATATTTTATTGTCTCTGATTGGGAAAAGTATTTACACTGCAGAACTGCTGTGACTCACAGCAGTGGTTTAGTTAGGAGTCAGATTCAATTAGGAATATTTCAGACTAATGGCTGTTGTTTTCAGCACTCAGGCACTGTATCATTCACTGGTCTTGCTGCAGTTAATGTGTAATCCCTTCACTGAACTCGCACAATTTACGTATATGGCTGTCTTCACAAGAGTGCTCTCTAAGGTCGTATGAACCAAAAGGTTCATATCCTAGCTGCATGCAAACAAACATAAGAATTCTTTGTATGGGGAAGTCTAGAGATCCCAAGTGCATATGATCCTTCATATTCTTTTAACCTAAGTAAACAAGAGAGAGAAGAAAAGTAAAAGGGGAGAGAGGAAGATGACAGGTCAAAGTGATTCCCCCAAAGTTGCACAGCAGATGAGCGGCAGAGAGAGGAAAACCCCTAAGTCCCCTAACCCCTGCATTGTTAGGTCTGGCTGCAGTCCTTGGGTACCATGTTTTATTTTCACGACAGTCTGAGCTATGTTACATTACCTTATATCTATGGCAGACTAGCAGCTGGTACACAGAGGATTACTAGTGATACCCAGGTCTTAGGTGGCACATGGCAATTAACCAACAATTTAATCAAGTGACAGAGATCTCATATCCCTATATGAGCTTGAGGAAAACCTTCACAGAACATGATCAACCTGCAGACTTCAAATGCTCAGAACGCTTGTGAATAAAATCCAAATATTGTGTACTAACACTTAATGAGAACTGGACCTGGGAGAAGCACATAGTTTCAACTTTCAGCCATTTTCTGTCTTCAAAAATGAAGTGATGAGAAACACTGAGAGAAAAGTGCATGTTTTATCTTTCTTTCCCAACAGATTTAAAAGCTTGGCTAATGCTTTTTAAAAAAGCCCTTCAATTATATACTGCAATATGGTAAGTACAGTTGTAATTATTGTATTTTCATATATCTATTTTCCATAGCAGCATTTATATGCCTGGTTTCTCCAGAGCACTTAAAGCTTTCTGACAGCCAGAGAGGATGACTTGTTGGGAGGTGGAAAGCAGGGAGGCAGAACTCATTTGGTCTTCCAAGAGAGCATTCACATCTATGTGGATGTTGCCTACAGCAACTAATAGTATAAAGTGCCTTTTGTCTCCCTAAAGTGGCAAATCTGAGACACTGCTTGTGCTTTCTTGCTTTTTTCAACTGCCAAGCAAGGAGAGAAACATGCAGAAAGAGACTGAGAGGCAGTGAGAGAAATAGGTAGCAGTCAAGACCAATATATAAGGTAGCCTCAGAGATAAACCAAACAGATTCATTTGTCTCTTGGACACAGTTATCCTTTGGTGAGAGGAAACTCGCTGCTGCCAGTGAGTTACAGACATCAGAAGCCAGGACCTGAAAATGTCCATTAGTACATTATTGGCAGGCAGGATCCCAAAATAGCTTTGCCTTTGAGAAAGGTGAGGTTGACTTGCTCTTAGTCTGTACCTCTTGACTGTTGAGATTATGGACTGTGGCTATGTCCAGAGAAACTGTGCATTATTGGGATGTACATTTTGCCAAAAGTTGTTTTTTCCCCATTTTGTAAAGTCTTGTAGTACTCAAGTACCCAAAGCAAGCATAGGTACCAAATTACACTTTTACTGGGGATGCCCAATGGTTATTCTGACATAAAATGTGAATTCACATTACCAAATCACTGCTTGCCCAGTGCTTTGGGGATCTAATAGGTTGCATAAGCATGAAGTGCGCTAAATTGTCATGGTCAATTGGTGACATCCTCCTCTTCCTCCATTGCTGGCAACACTATCCAGTTTCACATGCAGTACTGAGGCCCATAGCAACAGAATGACCACAGCTACATAAATAGCATCACCAGGGTAAATATGTAAACACACAATGTTAGGAGGTGGTCACACCTGATACTTTCAATACCAGACAATCGTTAGTACCCCTGCTATGACCTAGTCATTCAGAAATGAGTCATTGCTGGTCTCTTGAACTTGTTAAGCCTATGTGTTCATGTGGAAGAAGGTTTATCTCATTTTGCAGTAAAATGTATTTTAATATTTGTCTGCACAGTTATAAGAAATGCAGGCTGTAGGATGCCTCTTGGTGTGATAAATTGGAGTACTTGGAGATGTAGTAGTTACAGGTATTTTAGTTATAACATTTCCAGCAATAGTTTCCATCTGATTCTGCCTACAGTAGGAACTTTCAGCACAAGGACAAACAATTTTTTTTTTTTTTGTCTCTCTGTCTAATCCATTTAATACTGTATACTATTCATGCCCACAAGTTCTGATCAATGCGTGTTTGTTTGTGTCTGGCACGATGCAGTCCAAATCTCCCCTGGTGCCTCCAAAAAGTACTCAACTAGATTTGTGTCTCTCATGTTAAAATGCATGTCTCTCAGTATTCTGATGTTTTTAAACAATTAGCCAGCATATGATTATCCTCCTGCTTTATTTTGTCTACCCTATTTTAAAAAGGCATTTTTTTCTTAACCTTAACTTGGCAGAACACTAAATACTCTCTGGTAATCTAAGAGAATAGTTCACTTACTGAAACAAAATTATCCACGTAAACACTTCTTTAATGAAGCCAGGGATCAGAAGCACTAAACAAATCAAGGTCTAAGAAACAGGATTCTGTGTACTGCATTTGCATGCTTTAATTATCATCTTATTTAAAGGGGGAGAGAGTTATATTTTACCAAACAGGAAAACTAGCAACTGTAAATGAGACTGTGCCAAAAAAATTCATAACAGCATGTTTCAGAGCAGGAGCTAACCTACTTTGCACCTGTTCAGGCTGAACTTGCATCCTTGCTTTTGGCTTGAACTTAGGCTCCTTTCAACCATTCCTTGCCCTGTGGCGGGTGGCTCTTCTAGAAAGACCTAAGGAGATATTATTCCTTGGCAGGATGGAGGATTGACTCCTTTCCACCTGTGGTCTGCCACTACCAGAGGCAATGGGGCCATGGGATGCTTTGCACAGCAGGGAGGTGTGCCAGGGAAGCTGCCGTAGTGCAGGGCTCACATCGGGGAGCATCATCTGCCTCTCCCTGCAAGCCACGTCCCAAGGAGGTCCCACCAGCAAGTGGTGTCGGCAGGGTGAACTCAGCCCCATGGTTAGTTCGGGGGCTGCTCCTGAGCAGATATGCAAGCCCAGGCAGTGAACTTCTTATGAGCAGGACTAACTTTTACATATATATTTCAAGTGCAGCTTTAAGCTAGATTCTTTCCTTATATAGTTTTACTGTTTGTCTGACCCTGAGGAACTTCTAGTGTTTCTACTAGTCATTGGCAAAACTCCCATGGACTTTGATGCAAGTTAAATTTGGCTGCAGAAAGAGACATATCATTTAGTCTGCGTGATGGTTTTTGGTCTCTCATTAGCATTTGCTGCCCACTGCTATACAAAACAAAATGACAAGTTTCTAAAAGGGAAGATTATTCTTTTGTATGTGTGTTTTCTAACCACATGAGTAACAAATAGACATGGTAATTTCACTGCCTGCAAGTCAACATCTGGAGCTTCTTGAAAATCATCTTTCAGAGGCACCACATGAACCTGCAGGGCTCACTAACAGGGACCCAGGTGCTAATTCCATGATTAAGCTGTGTTGAAATGACTCAGAGACAACCACAAAGTGACATTTGGTGGCTTAGCATCCTCAGGTCAGCGCGTGCCCCAGCTCCATGCCATTGTGTGAATGTGCCCAAGGGCATCTGTAACACATGTTAGGAATTAACTTGGTGTGGGCACAGAGAACCACAAAAAAACCTCTGCCCAATTTGCAGCAGTAGTGAAAAGAGCTGATGTATGTCAGAATACAAAAAGAAGGGGATGGAGAATGGTATGAAATATGCTTTGTGTCATTTGATAATCCAGGGAGAGTTTCTTATCCAAAACACATTGTTTACTCCTGCCTGTTTTGAGAGGACAGAATGGTATTGGAGGCAATTCCAAAGCATAGTTAGAGGCAAGGCAAAAATCCCTTTAAAGGATGCTTGAAAAGCTAATGGTCATTTTCTTAGGCTGAATAAAAAAGTTTGAATACAAAGAAACAAGACTAAAAGCACATAAAATGAACCAGACAGAGAAAGTGGATCAGGAAGTTGCATTCATTCTTGTAAGATCAGGGGGAGGAATGAAAGAAAAGCAGGTTAAAAAATGTACATTTTCACCATATGCACAGCTAACCTATGCTGCCATTAAAGCAGGCACCTCTTAAGGCAGAAATGCAAGTTATGTATGCTCACAATTTAAAGAACTTCCCAGAGTTGTTAACAGCACAAGTAAGCAGGGCCCAAACCCCAATCTTAGATGGTGGGGATGTGGCTATAACGGTGGATGTGAGAGGTGAAGGTTCAATTTTCTTCTCTACCCTGTAATCTCAGTTTGGCCAGGGAGGGAGGAAAGACAATAGCTGGCCAGATGCTGAAACTTGGTTTGGAAACCTGAGTCCCATCACAAGTCTCTGGAATTAGACAGTTCAGTGCCTTTAAAACACGGGTCTCTCTCTGCCTCTGCTCTCCAGCTACAAAGTGGGAACAACGGCATTGTACTCCATCCAAAAAATATGAAAGGGCCAATCCATCAATGTGGACAGATACATATCCCTGTGACTAAGAATAGGAGAAACATTATCTTCAGAACAAATTAACTCATGTTCCTACTTCTGGGTTTTGTTGTTGTTTGATCAGTTGGGGTTTTTTTTTCTCCTTCCCCCCAAGCATACAATACTGCTGACTGCTACCAAGGTCTACCTGGGCTTGTACTGCAGCAGCAGCCCTACTCCTGGAGGAGGTTATTCTAATGCCAGAGAGTCAGGAGGGCAGAAGCAGTGCTTGATGAGTCTTGCCTGTGACTCAGCATTCCTCTCCCCTCCTGTATTCTTTAAACTTCAGCGACTTAACTTATATCCATACTTTTTCTCACCTTTGATAACAAAGGATCAGAAAGGGTAGCAAAAGTGACCTCAGAGTGAATCTAGGAACAAACTGTTGTCAGCAACGTGCTGATCCTTTGCTTATCTTCCATACACTGACACAGCGCTGAAACGACAAGTCCCAGCATGCAGTATCACATCTTCCTCAAAATCGATTGGTTGCATAGGAATTAAAAATTTTGGTAACAAAATATCAATACTTATGACTGTGTGAGCAAACATTATCAGATTTGGTATTGCTGCCCCCTGAAAACTGTGTTTGAGGCACTTGGTATAGCAAAATTTGGAATTCAGCAGGCTCAGAACACCAAACAGCTACTAGATTTACAGCAGAGGAGAAAAAAGGGGATGCAGCAATTTTTGACTGCATTCTGCAGTATATACTGGTATATAAATCATATAACAAATATCAGAAGATGCAGTTTGGCATTACGTCTGACCATGCCGGAATAATCAGGTCAGTCTTACTTGTTGCTGTTCCAACCTCTCCTACAAATACTAGCTTCCTTGTTTTATCCTGGTTTATGCAGGCCCCACAACCATCTGCGATTTGGCAGCTTCTACTGAGTTAGAAAATGTCAGCAGGAGAGGGGAGAGGTGATTAAAGAGAAGAGAAGAGACAAACTTTTCCAGCCATCAGCTTGCCTGCCTTTTCAGCGTGCTTTGTGTGAGCTCTGCTGGCAATACTTACAACTTCTTTCTTTCATTAGAACATCTGATTGTGCTAACTGTGGCTGCCCAGCACTTGATTAAAGATGTGTTTTTAACTGAGAAGAGTGCAATTAAATGTGAGAGTTGTATGGATCCAAGACCTTAATCAGAGGCAGGAGAATAAAGTATTGCAGATTTGGAACCTGCTGCGTGGAATCTGTTAACTCATACTGACAGCCACAGACCAGTTTGGTTTTGAATCCAATATGCCTTATATGGTAACTTCAGCAATATTTTAATAAATTTATCCACTACCTTGATAATACAAAGTTCACTTGATGACAGTCTGCAAGACTGTCAGCTGGCCTTTGGTATATCTGCATTTTTCCAGAACTAGGACTAACACTCAGCAAATTTTGCCAAAGTGTAATTGGGAGATATTTGTTAATCGAAGAGAAGAATTCTCTTTGCATCTGTTCAGGTCCTTCTTTCATGGCTCCTTTCCTTAGTATTCTCACAAATTCAATGATAGGGAATGTTAGCTGAAAATTGATCTTAAACACACAGGGCATGATCCAAGATACAAAAGACTTCTAATGATTCCAGTGGTTTTTGGATTTGTTACTACTCCTTCATACTGAAAGGGAGTTCCTGTTGTTTCCCTGCTATGTCTGCAGAGTGACTAGCATAATCAAAACAGACCAGTCAGCCAAAGAAAGTATTATTATAACCATTATTTTGCACAAGGGGAACGAAAGCTGAGGCCCACAGAACTATGCAAGTGCCTCACTCGCTCCTGTAGAAATAAACAAGCGATGGGTCCCTATTTGAGAATCTCACCCAGTGGTCTGAGCTAAGATCAGCTAAGGCATAGCCTGGCAGATCAAAAAAACTGAGCATAGATCTCCAAAGTCCCAGTCCCATGATCCGTTTTGGTGCTGTTTCTGTTCTTTGGATTAAGCCCCTACAGGTAATCAAGAACAAAAAGCTAATTGTAAACATACAGTTGGTAGACCAGAATGTACATACAAGGATGAACCTCTGTAGAACTTAAAACCATTTTGAAAAAACCCCCTCTTCAGACTGTGAATACAGATTTACAGAATTACTTACCAAATGTTACACAGTTCACCAAATCTCTAAATAATTCTTTCCTTGCTAATCTATGAAAGTAATTAAAGGCTGTACCCAAACAGTAAGTTACTCCCTGTGAACATATAACAAATTGAACAATAGGAACAATATGAACAATACCAATTAAATGTGAGAATTGTATGGATCCAAGACCTTAATCAGAGGCAGGAGAATAAAGTATTGCAGATTTGGAACCTGCTGCGTGGAATCTGTTAACTCATACTGACAGCCACAGACCAGTTTGGTTTTGAATCCAATATGCCTTATATGGTAACTTCAGCAATATTTTAATAAATTTATCCACTACCTTGATAATACAAAGTTCTAAGCAGAACAAATGGTACCTCCTTCAATGAGATCTAGCTCTGAACTACTTAACAGGTTGATACTTCATGTTAGGAGGAGGTGAGGAGAGAGGTCTAAGAGGCTGAGGCCCCACCAGGAGAAGTAGGGCACAAAGCTCAGAGAACAGGTCTGCCTTCTCATCTTTTCAGCACTCTAGCCAGAGACCTGTCACTTACCCTTGGGTACCCTGATACAGATCACTAGGGACTGATTTCTGCCCCCTCACTTGGCTGTTCTGCGTTTGGCTATAACAAATCAACATGTTCCCAGACCCGCTGCAGGGTGCATACAGGAATACCTTATATGCTGTTCCAGCCCACGCTAATGCATTATCAGATTTGATCAATTCTACTAGACCAGTGGTGACAGAAAGTGTTCTGTACCATGAGAAGGGTGTATTAATGGCACAGTAACATATTTGGGCTGGAGCACCTCTCTGGGCAGGGAAAGTCTGCGCAGGCTGCAGCGAGCAGTGACAGCAAGCTCAACAGTGCTGGCTCAGTAGCAGGTGCCTCCTCTCACCAGCTGCCTCCTCTCCCTCCGCGGGAGGCACCCACTTTCCTGGGAAGAGCTGCTGAAATGAATCATACAAGTCCTTCACCCACTTCAATGCCAAATCCGCTAGGTTTTCCTTTCCCCAGCGTTAGGTGAGCCAACTTCAATCTGAGGATTTGGCTTGTAGGTAGAGGAGGTTTCACTCTTTCCCTCTTGAAAGAGCAGTAAAAAAGAGCATGGCACATCTTACATTGCTACAGCTGCTTCTGCTCTGATTTGCTGCTTCACTTCCTTTCTCCCACTTCCCCCCCTCCCCAAAAGTCAAGAATTTCCTGCTATTTCTTTTTCTGCTTCATTTTCCTTCACTTCAAAAATAGAAATGTTAATACTTGCTCCACAGGGCTGCAGAAAACACAGCTAGAAGATAAACATGTACCAGTGCAGTGCTTTACGATTTAACATCTCGTCTCTAGCATGGTCTCACACTGTAAGCTCTCTGTGGGGAGAAGAGTGGTCGTCCCAACCCCCAAATTTATGACTTAACTGGATCACAGTCATTTATTCTACCTCCAAAATCTAGTGATCAGAAGTTCTTATTGTGTGATAGCATTAAAGAATTTTGCAGATCAAGACTTGTTTGAAATGATGCAGACAGAAAAATGGCCTCTCCTCTTGGTCCAACTGAAAGCTAAAAGCTGTGTGTGTAATGGAAACCAAATTGTCTGTGCCTCTGCCAAAGAAATAAGAAAATCAAGAATGGCATTTCCTTATTCTTGACCTGCTGCAGCTGGTCTTTTCTGTAATACTCAGTCAACAGTGGGTAATGTCATTGTCACAAAAAACAGTTTTAGTCAATAGTGACTAGGCGCATACACATAGCATTTCAGGAAGAGTAGAAGTGAGGCTGTTGCATTTTTTACTGTGTTTAGGAAAAGAAGCCCTTCGGCAATCCTAAACTTGCGATGGGTGGCAAGAAGACCATTCTTTCCTCCTGCCTTTCTTGGTCAGTAGTAACAGCAAGGACCAAAGAACAAAGATGATGACCAATGACATCAGTATCCATTCATTGCACAAGAGCTGTTTGCAATTCAGCTCTGCCGGTTGTTGCTCTTTCAGGAAAGTCGGTACAAACCTGGGAACCTAGCTATGAACATGGAGAAGTCCCTGTAATGCTCCTCTGTACAAGAGGGAAAGACCACTTCTTTTCCACATCCATCTATGGCAATAAGTCATTAATGCTGAAGCCTGTGCAGCAAAGCTGGTGTCTGCTTTCTTATTTTAATTGAGATGTCTCAGGTGGGGCTGGAGCTTGGACTTTGTCCTGTGGGTTTTTTGGTGTTGTTCTTTCTCCTGTGGGTGTTGGGGTTCATGGCTTTTACACAGTTGGTCTTACAGGCTAGAGTGGAGATCACCAGTGTGAAATATTAGCAGGAAATTTTGAGCTGCATGAAGTGCATTGAGATTCACTATAGTCTCTGCACGCTGATAATACTTATATATGTGTGTAAAATTTGAAGTTTCTCTCTGCAGTCATTCAAAATTCAAACTCTGTGGGAGGTACCAGGACTGGCAGATTAATTTGAGATTTGCTTTTGGATTTTAGGGAGGTTCAAGCAGCAGTTAGACTAAACCAAAGGTCTGAATTTGAAAACTCAGTTCCTCTCCAACTTTCAATAAATGCCGGTCAGACACAGTTTACATTTGACCCCTGTGTGCCAAGTGAATGAACTGGATCCAATCGTCTTGAATTTGGGAAATCTTCAATCTAATTCAAAGTCCTTTTCCTACAGCCTGTCCTTCTCCAAATCACAGGAAAATGTAGGTAAGGAAAAATATGAATATACTCAAACTGGCCCTGTAAAGACAGCTGCAAACCTGTAATGTTTGAACAGAATAGCATGAGAAAGGATTAGGACTAATTTAGCTGAAATGAATGATAAATGACTTGGTTCCAATCCCTACCCTAAAATGTCTCAACATTTCCTTTCATTGGGATTTTTGGTTGGGATCCCAAGTCCAGTGTAATGCCACTGTTTGTTCCAGTTTAGTTAAGACTGATTGTAACTGTGTACAGGTCCCACTGTTGCTGTTTCCATACAGCGGTGTGACAGCGCAAAAGCAAGAAGGAAGCAGTAAAAAAATTGATCAGTGTATATATACATGTGATGTGTACATACTTGTGTGTGTAGACATAAAAGGAAAGCAGGCGCTCTGAATTAGTGAGCTTTGATTTTCTCAGATGTTGCAGATCACAGAGATGGTGTCTCCAGCATTTCATCAGCCTGGTTCTCCCAGACATATTTAAATGTACACCTCCTATGAAACACAGCAGTCTAGACCAAAAGACATATGGGCTGGCACTGAATGGCATCCTAGGAAAAACAGAGTATCTAACACACAACTACTCAGGGGAGGCTGTAGGAGCAGCATAGTGCTACTTAAATCACCAGACCGCCTTTATCTTCATTTCTGAATGTTGCAAATTACTTTCATCATCCACTTTCCACTCACTACAACAGAAACAAATTGGTTTATTTCCCAGAGCCAAGCTTAAAGAGACAGTTCAGTTCTAAAAACGTTGGTGGGCTGACTGCAGGTCACTTTGGCTGGAGCTTTTTAAACAGTTTTAAATTCTTCTTGGCCCTTTGTACATCGAGTTCAGCTTTTGGCTAACTTCCGATAGAGAATGAGAAATTCTTCACTTTCTGTCCAAACTGCTGTGAAATTTTGCTGCAAAATGAATTAAAATTGCAGAAACCCATCCAAGAGGTGGTTGAGAGGGAGACAGACTCCCGCACAGAATAGGCAAAAGCTCGCTCCACACTACAAAAGCAAAAAAAACCCCATAAAACTATTCAGCCTCAAACCGGCTGCTTTAGTGCTTGTTGCAGAAAGATCACAAAAGGCATCTTTTGCTGGCTTCTGAGCTGGTCCAGGGAAACGTCCTGTGTTTTGCAGATCTGGAGGCCTGCGGAAGAGAAGCTGGAAAGTGAAAAGAAGCTTCCAGGCAGCTATTTTTACCAGGCCTATTTCTCTTCTCCTTGGGTGGTTACATCTTCACCTCCCAAC
>VYXH01011288.1:299560-357690 GCA_013397275.1 Burhinus bistriatus | reverse complement strand
CAAGAGGCAAAATCAGGATCAGGGCTGTAAGGTAGGCTTACAATAAATGGAAGCAAAAGAGTTGACATGTATAAGCACATTTTTTTCATTAAAAGATTTGATTGCATTTACTTATATGAAAATGGGCTTTCAAAAACTGCTGGATCCCATGAAGTCACGTGCTGTTTTTAATGTAAAGCATTTCAGTACCGTTCCTTGGGAGGAGTCTATGTACAATGTTTGACATCATTTATCTGTATGTACTACGTATCTGACTGTGGTACTCATATATGCAGTAAATTGTGTCTTACAGCAAAAACAGCTGCATAGGACACTGTGGGACTTCCTGGAGGGAAAGTTGCTAAGATTTGTCATATATATATATATATATATTTATATACACACATACAGAGATGTGATAGTGTGCAAGCCAGCCTGCAAGCATCTTACCTTCTTTGGTAACCAGCTACTTCTCTGAGTAGACATTTTGGTTTCAGAAGAATTCTCTGTGTAACTTCTTACCAGCAATAAGTTTGGTGGGTTGGGTA
Organism: Burhinus bistriatus; assembly: GCA_013397275.1. Classification (NCBI taxonomy): domain Eukaryota; kingdom Metazoa; phylum Chordata; class Aves; order Charadriiformes; family Burhinidae; genus Burhinus; species Burhinus bistriatus. Next base: position 357,163 of record VYXH01011288.1, on the reverse strand, counting down.
GCTCAACTGCCTTCAAGTGATTTTGAAAAAAAATCCCAAACTCCCAAAACTATCAGAATATCTTTGTGGAAACTAGAAGGATTCTGCAAAGAAACAAGCAGACCATAGGTACATATATCTGTGGTGCACTTCCATCAATAACATCTTAAGCAGCTCTACATCGTATATGGTGCCAGGACAGCTGACCTGTTGCAGATACCTCATGATATAGAAATTATATAGAAGTAAAACTCAGTATGGTTTTCTGGGTCACCATGCCAGCTGGCAGTGTCATGTTTTCAGAGTTCGCATATGAGTGCAATTTTCTTTAATGAAAGTCCTTTTCTACTGTGAATATGATTTGGTGATGCCAGAAACTCTTCCAGCTGCAGTAAAATACTTTAGGGAAATTTGAGGGGCACTGGCAAAGGACTATGCAGGCACATCTGCCACGGGCAGTTGCATGCCTCCAGTTGGAGGGGCAATCAAAACCAGACTCCTTAGCATTAAGATCCCTGTGACACGTTAGCAAGTTAGTAGAAGCCTATGCATCCACTGAGACCAAATATTCAAGAATTCCTGGCTTTCCTGGAATGACTAGTCAAGGGATTTTCGCTTACCCATTAAATATGAGCCGGTATAGCTTGCCTACCTGTATTACATGCCTTAGACATATATGTGCAGTACCTGCTGTCTTCCCCGCAAGTCATACTGGGATCACATCTACTCTGTAGCAAAGGGAAATGTTATGTCATGCGACAGAGCAGTATACTTTGGGCTCATACATTAGATAATCTGATTTAAATATGTAAGAAGCATGGACTTTCCCCTACAGTGGCATTTTTCAGTGAATCTTGGCCATACACACAGAGACATGCACCACTAGAAGGAATCAAACTCTGGACCCTTAAAGAGAAACATTGTAGACTGCAGTTACTAGAGAAAAAAAGGCATAAAGCAGCAGCGTCTGGATAGGTACGAGGAAAACTATACAAATAAACACTAATTGGTATATTGCACTCAGTTTCCCCCCCCTTTTATTTTCTCTCAAAAGTAGTAAGGGATTGAACACTACATGACATGGATCTGATCCAACCTCAGGAGATGCTCCATCCTAGGACAGGTTCTACTTCTCCTTTGTTCCCCAGCTGTCCCTAGAGCAGGGCATCCCTCTGCAAAAGAGCTTAAGACTGTAATTTTGTCCCAGTGTGGTAATAACCATCCATCCCTCCAGAAAAGACCATAAGGTTGTATTTTTGTCCCAGTGAGGTAAAAAAGATCCTGTACTGAGGACTAAAGTTGGTAGTAGTCTAGTCACGCTGCTTGGCACGACCAGTGGAGTTGAGGTACAGTCTGGCTCTTGTACTGAAGCACAAGGTTGGTTCACGTTATCTTCCAGGAACCTCCCCATTTCAGCAGTGTGACAGAGTGTGCCCCTGTGCAGCACTGGGAATGCAGCATGGGTGGAAGACACAACATGTTGTACATTCCATAATGTTCATGCTGTGAGAACCATCATGGACCTGCTGCTAAAACCAACTGCTGCCACAGAAAGGATTAACAAATTAAACTTGAGCATTCTTCAATAACCACCATACCATCAAATATGGGAAGCGGAAGAACTGGTGTTAATCTGACATTACTAACATCAGCCTTTCAGTACCTCCTGCTATTATGGGCTCACAGAGCAGGAAAAGCGTACGTACAAAGATGCTGACTGAAAAAAGACAGTACATTACTGGAAATTTCAGGTGGTATGAAGTAGGCAGCACAGAGGTATCTTCCATTAGAAGAAAAGAACTAGCCACAACATTTACTACAAGTTTGCACTCTCCTCTTTGATTCTTCTGTTTTCTTTCTGATTTTTATTTGCACACTTCCACTTTGATCATATTGAGGGTTCGATCTCCCTTACCCCATGGAAATTCTGATACAATTCTTTTTAGAGTAACATAGATAGCAAGGCACCCTTAGGTATGAGCTCCCGTAGCCACACAGCAACTGGATCAACTGTACATATCAGAAACATATCTCTGCTGACGCAAGTACTTTGCAAAACAGAAAAGGTGCAAAGGAGAGGGGTAGAAGCAAACCTCAAAAGCAGACTGACCATCATTTCAAAAAACAAGAGCACAAGTTTTGTATAATGTATGCCACTAACAGTTGATGAAGAAAGTGCATTTTCAGCGATGCAAAACAATAGATCAAGATCTAGTATATTTGTGAATGGCAGTAGTAACATCAGCACTTTTTAGAACAGGCTGTCCAAAAAAATATTTTGACTGCGGTACAAATAGGAAGTCCTATGGTATGGCATATACATATAGACCAATGGCAATAAACCACATAAAAATATACATCCACTGGGAATCAAGGAGGAGTGGAAAGGCCGGAGGCAACAAAGGGCTTTGATATAGTGCATTTACAGCAAATGCGTTCTGACTTCCAGTTTAAAGAGCATTTACACAACCAAAGACACCATTACAGATTAGTCCAATAGAGAATATCAGCAGTATAATGGCTAGAGTTGTATATTACAGATCTCAAAGCCAAAGAAATTCTTTGCATAGCAGCACTGTGAGAATTGCATAAGTTCTTGCGTGCTAGGAAATTTAGGCTTGGTCCAGAAATAACAGAAGTCTAAGGGAAATGGTCTGCCTGCTGGCTTGCTGTAGATCTTTGCTAAAATGCTGTCGAAGCCATTTGGATACAAAATCTCTCTTTACAGAAACAATTTTTAAAATAAACAATGGTAGAAATAAATTGGTGCTCTGAATGCTCTGGAAAATTATATTACACTGGTTGCAATTCTTTGCTATATATAACAGCTAACTCCTTTACAATGTGTGTAATAGTGAAAGGTAATTGTGGTGTTGCTGGAGAAAAAGCAAAGTTCATCCCTTCAGCAACATTTTAAAGATACATAAGAAGTCTATCACTAACACTGGAAAGATAAAACATTTAGTGGAAATGGACGCTGAGTTTGAGGAATGATATCCAGAGGTTTTAAAGGAAATTTTTTTCCTCTACTCCTTCGGCCTCTAGCGGAGTCTCTGAGTCAGGCCAGTTTTCTAGCCTTCAGGTAGCCTGCTATGTTGCATATGTAGATAAGGTCTAACTGACTTCACTATATGTTTCTACCCTGCCATGCTCCTCCCTAAAAGGGTGTTAGGGAAAGATTATGGCTTCACCTCCCAGCATGAGGGAGAATGATGCTTTCTGTCAACTGAGTACCAGTCAGCTCATTCCTAGTGACATCCCCATTTCAATGGGCAGCTGACTCTGTGTGTGCAGAGAGTTTGAAAACTCCTTGCTGCATTTATTTCAGTACTAAAGCCCCAAAACATGCAATAAAGACAGTCTTAGACTTGTTCAGAGCACAAGTAAGAAGAATGTATAGCTGCATTAAGACTTTAGACAGCATCTGGAGGAATAATATTAAAAACCTATTTTAAAAACAGGCTTACAAAACTCACTGCTTCCATAGGTGACACTAGGATTAATAGAAAGGTCAAGTTATACTTAGATCATTTGTGGTTCTTGCACGAGTGTGTGTGTGTGTGTATAGAGAGTTTCTTACTTCAGAACTTCCAAGGTAACTATATTTCCTTGTTAGAGATAACATGGGGAAAACCTGAAAGTCCAATGGAGCTCTTCCCCCTATAGCAAATAAGTGCAATAAAGCCATTACTAGGGTTCAGTAATCACAGTTCTGGGAACTAAAAATTTCACCAGAGTGCACTGGCCCTGTTACAGGTGCAGTTGAAGAGAATATGTAAACACTGTCAGTGGAAATTTTCTAAAATTGGTATGGCCAGCTAGCCACCTGCAGACCAAAATCACCAGTTCTGATACTTTTGGGCCTCAGAACCAATGTCTATAATTAGACAGACACAGAAAATCTTGACAAAATGGACTTGTCCTTGACCTTATTAGTTTATTTCAAAAACCTTCTGTTCATTAAACTTACATACATCAGGGAATGTTGTAAGTATTTGATCCTTTCTCTGTTATTCAACAATGTGATTTATGTCAAAGGCAATCAAAGAATCTGAAGGGAACAAAAGAAACTCCTTCACTGATGAATCAAGTGAAACACTTTCATAGTTACATATTTGAAACAAAAGTGCACCACATTTTTTCAGAATAAAACTGCTTAACTTTACCATGAAGGTAATTTAAAGAAGTTTTATTGCAGTCAATGCTGACTGAAATTAAGAACCATTTTTTTACAATTCTCTCATATTACACTTTCCTCAGCCTTAGGCATTTAAAGCTGCTCAGCTACATAGGCATTTAAAAGGTCAATTTGCAAGGCATTTTGGTTTGCTAATTTCCACTGTTAGCTAGAATCTTAAGCCATGTTCCAAATTCACTATGAATCATCTCTAATTTTTCTACTTTTAAGGAAGTTAATGGAGTGCAATCTCTAAATTAGGGCAAACAGGCAAATTTATAGTACCCTTGATTTTTCACTCAAGCACACAAATTTTTGTCTCTATCCAAACTGTATGAATTTTCTTCAAGATTTTCTGTCCTTGTATCTTTTCCAGCAATAACTTTGCAATAATGTCTGAGTAAATTTTGATGAATTGTTGATCTGTTTGAAGCCTTCATATATCGTTGTCGGATTTTCCCACCACTCACACCTAGAAAGGACCAGAAGTCTAGATTGGGCAAATTACTCTGAGCGTGTTTTTGCCATGCAGGCAGCCACAATGGCATGATAAGGTGGGATTTATGGCTTTAATGCCTGCTTGCTCCAATACTGGCATGCCCGAAAAGTTACTGATACTACCATACAGGCTACATTGCTCAGAATACATGGCCTCCTGTTTTCTCCCTCTGCAAAACTGAAGTTGTGCAGAGGAAAAAAAAGAGTAAGGCTCTAAAAGGAAGGGAAAAGGTGTGGATTCTCAACATGACTGGAGTAGGACAATAGATTGCTATCAAATTAAGCACAACTAATTTTCCCTATATTGGCACACATACAATTCACTAGGACAAAAGCCTACACTCTCTCTGAAATCCTTTTTACATTCATGTAAGAAGATGTGCACATTAATGGATCCTGGGATGATTTCTGAAATTCCTTTGAATACATTACGTTTCTCCAGGAGAAGAAGAAAAGTTGCAAGACAAGATCAGGCTGATGTTGAAGAAGTGCCTCTTTACTCCTTTTAACCTAGACATGCTGTTTAAAGGTAACATTTGTCATCATTGCTGCACTATGCATCCAGCAAAAGCCTAGAGAAGGGTGCAAAAATTCCAGGATGAAGGACACCATCTTTCTGAAAGTTCAGCAAGAGTCTGGGTAGCATCCATACTTCTTTCATGCTGTGGGAAGAACAAGTCAGGGTCTGTGCAGGTCATTCAGATGGCCCACAATACCGAGCTGAGTGATGGCAAAAACATACTTCCAACGCCATGTGTCTAGGATTTTGGGCACCATTGTGATCATACCTCAATGCAATATTTCTGTACTAGATGCAGCTTGTTGCCAGAGTGCAAGTAAACTTCATAACTGAATGCCATGAGTCAGTCCGGGAGCAGTAAATTAGCAAGTGGCTCAGGCACTCTAGTCTAGGAGAAGAGTAAAAAAGGAGTGTGGCTGCAGCACTGGGAACAACAATGGTCCTTGTTCTCCTGCCTTGAGTGAAAGTAAACAAGTCCATTGTTATCTGACTTCACCAAATCTCAAAATACAATGCTAGAAGGAAAAATAAGTTTTACAGAATTGAGCATATACAACCCTTTTTTCCCTTCATAAATTGTATGTTACACTAGTTGAAACTACAGAAGTGTTTACAGTATGCTATATATATAATGGCACATTTAAGCTGTTTACAGGGATTGGAACATTTCAGGAATGTCTCTGGTGCTGAAAAAGGCTAATGTATTACAAATCATATAATATTTTAATTCAGAAAAAATATGTTTGGATATTTTGACCTAGCATCATAAGGGTTAGGAAACTGAACGAGGATGCCATGAAGCATGACTGACGAATCAGTCGAGCTAGTCTGCTTCAGATACATATTGTGCAAGGCATTATCGCTGCAATCAGCCACAAAAATGCATATTTAGTTTTTGTACATTAAATACTACACCTGTGAACCTATGTAAAAGATATACAAAATATAAATGTCGTCAGGACTGTATATTTCAAACTTTTTAAAATAAACACAAAGTATCTCTATATATGTAGGCATATATGTTGTAATTTCAATGTCAACACTAGCACAGTTTGTCTCTTCTAAATACAGACCTGTATACTTCCTAGTCCAACACATGCACCTACGAACACATGATCATGCATACAGCTTTACGTTCTGCTGTCTGCAGAAGAGTCAGAATATACAGCACTATACATTGTTTCAACTCAAAATTGTTTGGCAAATTAAGGAAGATGCCATTCAAAAGAAATTCCTTGTGAGCTATTACCAAAAAAACAGAGAAAACCAGGGGTATAGTTATTTCACCTCAATAAAAACACTGAAGACTGCGGTGGTGATGACCTAAGATTCAAAACGCTTTGTCCGGCACGTGGTGGAGGTCACTCTTGGACAAGATACAACAGTGTAGAACTGGTTGCTCTAACACATACCCAACACAGTTATAATGAGGCGTAGAGCTTTCACAACACCATCCAACCCAGCTCTGGGTTCAGACTACTGAGGTCTCTGACCGAAAGGAGACAGAGCAGTTGTACGCCGCTCTTCTTACAGCAGGCGGTGCTGATGGTGATCTGGATGCCCATCTGGAAGGTAAGCGTCGATTTGCTGGCCGAGCGGGCCGGGAGAAACCCTTCCCACTTGAACATTTAGCTGGCACAGATATCTAGAACACAAAGGCAATTCCTTGATTTAACAAGTTACGGCTTTTGTGGAATGCAGCAGGAATGTAGGAATACATTTGAGCTGACCTCAGAACAGGTGGTCTAAAGCTATTAAAAGGAGCATAGTAATGCACAGAATGCAAAAGAACAGCTATTTCTATGTATAGGGATTCTCACATTGGTTGCGGTTTAAAATATAGGGAGACAAGTGTCAGACACAAGGAAAGGTATAAAATGTTAATGCAAGCCAAAACTGACATTCACTTCTCATTTCTTTTCATTTTTGGAAGTTTTTTTTGTCAATGAACACTGTATGCTGTTCTAAAGGTAGAACTCAGAATACCATCTTACATTACTGGAGTATGACCTATATACTTTTCGGGTATTTTTTGATAGATCCTGTTTCAGCAGTCACATCTTGCTAAGAACTCTGTTTCCTTTAGTGCAACGTGATGCTCTTTACACTTGGTAACTAATTCAGAATGGTTATGTATTAATGCAGTGTCATGTCTACATGCAGAGCCTTATATAGACAAGAAAACAAACAGATTTTGATTGTAGCCACAGTGATGTAAATTTGAAAGAATAAAAATAAGCCAAATGCCTCATGCCATGTGTAGTTCTTAACATCTTTGAGACGTGAACGCTGCTGGACCTAAAATGGTATCCCCTAATCAGGCAATATTCTACACTTAGTTTGTACAGATGAAAACAACAACATAAAGTGTGAGCCTATGGAGAAAGAAAAATCCAGTTGGCTTAGTAAGTTTTTTCTGGGCTTACATCAATGTAAACTCAGTTACTATCTAGTCATTACTTCTTCCCTACATATTCATTGATGAAAATTTGTTTTCCTATAAAAAGTTCATTGGATGAAAAAGACATCAGAAGCTTCACTTCTTTTTTTTCCTTTCTGTGCTGTAGTAAAGATGTGTCTGTTAAGCAAGATGTTGCATCACTGCAAGGCTGTCAGAAAGACATGCAGAAGAAAATCTGCATGGTCAGATTCTCAGCTGTTCAAATCCACATAGCTCCACTGGTCTGTGAATTTGTGACAGTTTAAAGCATACCAGCTGACAGTCTGAACCCATTTAAGTTTCTCAGCTCCAAACACATTTGCCTTGTCTTTTCTGAGATGCTAAGGGGCACATCTCTGTTCTCATTGACCAAGAAGCTCTTCAGGAAAAATGATTTTTCTTTCTTTGTGGCCTTTTACAGAACCTGCAACTTACAGTGTATTTTCAAAACGATCCATTTCTCTTTTCGTTAAGAAAGAATGTTGGCAAACTTCTGCAAATAAAATTCAGCCAAATATAAATTAATTAGTCATGCCATACTCTTCTGGTTCTGTGAGCCTATGCTTGTATATATAGGAGAAGTCTGGAACTGAGACATGAGTAAGAGGAGGTCGCTTTATTACTGGAAACTTTATGGAGCTACAATACCCCTTTTCATAGGCCCTTTTCATTTCAAGGAAATCCTGAACCAAGCAGCACCCTGGATGCTGAAGAATGCTATCTAAGCCCTCTAGGATTTTGACATGTCCAAGTGTGCTTAAGCCTTTTGGGAAGGCTTATGAAATAACTCATCAGCTAAAGGAAGGAGGGAGGGAGTTAAAAACTGATTGCAGTTTTCACTAGTTCAATCTTTGAAAAACTGCACTGCAGTTAAAATCTAGCTTTACACAACAGCGGCAGATTAAAGTATGGCACACGTCTTCACTGGTCATTCTTACGTGCTTCTGCCCTCCCTCACTATCTTCTTCTCCTCCCTATTATCCCTCCTCTATTATCTTCAGAGGAAATACTCCTGATTCATCCAGATCGTGGCCAAAAGTGTTCATTTTTACATAATTATTTACGATATCACATTAGCCTGCCTCATTTTAGAATCTGAAGCTTGGTATGAAACTGAATTATTCTGTTCTTGCCATTCTTATGAACCTTACCTCTGGTAACTTCTGTCTCTCTTTTCCTTGCTTGAGTTGCTGCCCAATATGCCTGGCTGAATTCCTCGGAAATTCTTGCTTTCCTTGCTCAATCTGGAGCATTTCTAAATACTGACTCAATGTCTCACAACCCCCATCGGTGAATTCAGAATTTGCCCATGTCCACTTATCTTTGCAGCATTTTGCATTACATGGAGAAGTCACTGTTGATTTTTCATAGTTTTTCAAAAGCTTTTCAACAACACCATAGTTCGACCTTGAGTCAGCTGAACGCGGGCGACCGGATAAATTACTTGGTCTCCAGTCATGCTCGTGAAGCATGTGCCTATAACCACTAGTATTTGGAAGTCCATTTATTTGCTTTTGTTGCCCTGCTGTTCTGACAGCTTTGCTGGGGTTGCTAGTTTCTTGCTCCTTTGCTGCAGAGAATTTGGGATTTGAAACACAAGATGTATTTACAGTTTCTGTCCTGCTAATAGCAGAGTCACACAGTGGGCTGCAGGGTTTGTGATCTTCTGATGCTGTTCGAGGCACCTGGTTTTCTTGCAAAGCATTGTTACGTTTATCTGTGTGAAATACAATCCGGTTAAACTCATCGATCTTTGCTGCTAAAGTTTCATTTCTTTGGGTCTTTCCCAAAGTACACTTAGAGTCTTCCAAAAGATCATTGTGCAGGGTAGCAGGGGCATAAAAGTCATTACTGTAATAAGGGCTGCTGTGAGACCTGGGATTTTGTTTCTGGTGCATCTTGTTGCTTTGGGCCATATTTCCATCTGAACAACTCTTTTGGGCTGATAGTGGGGAAGGTTCACTTGTATTGTCTTTTCCAAGTTTGCCCACATCATATGCCCACGTGTTGTGGCAGAAACTTGTTGGTACATTGCACTCATTTTTGGTTACAGGTATTGAAGCAGTTACCATCACAGGACCTTTGACAGCCTGCCCTTTGTTTGCACAGGCTTCTGCAGTTTCATTCTGGTTTATAGGTGAAGGATTCATCAGTTTCCTTCCAATCCTACAATCCTGAGCCTTGTAATTGCTTTTGATGCCTGGATCTCTTATTGGTGCTTCTGAAAGCTGTACAACTGCAGAAAGTGAGGTCGTTAGGTGCCGAGAAGTGCTCCGTGGAGGAACTGGCGGAGCTTCTTTCTTTTGCCAAGGTCTGAAGTCTGTTCCTCTGTCACCAGTAAGACCACCATGAGAACTGTCCTTCAAAGCCTTGGTGGAATTCATCAGATTCTTCCTATTATTATGTTCCTCTGTTTCAAAAGCAACTGAAGTCTGTGATTCACTGCTGGACACATGGTTCATCTCAGGCAGAATAACGGTGTTTTGTGTTTCCTCAAATTCCCCCAGGAAAGGAAGTGACTTCATTCTGGAAATAAGAGGAGAGGTGTTTTAGGGATGAGCAATAAGGGTATTCCCCCAGGGGACCGCAGCATGGATTCATTCTCCCCATGAGCAGGTGTTTTAACACTGGCTGCTTAAAAAGAGTTGGGAGCGGTTTTGCTGCAGCTGATACATCCAGCATATTTGAAACATACATGAAAAATTTGAAGAAAGCTTAACAAAGGGAATCTTGTATTCCTTTCCTTTGCCACTAAAATTCTTTTTCTGAGTTTTTGTCAATGATTACTTATTTTCTTACGCATCCTACAGTAAGGACAGTGGGATCTTGTGAGTTCTGATGACTCCAGTGAGAATCTACCTGACTATGAACTGAATGAAGAAAGCTTTAGGACATAGTGCATCCCTTGTGTAGGTTTCCTAACACTACACATGACAGTAGGAACGTGTCTTTTGAGATCCATTCAAAAATCACCTTTCTCAGCCAGGATTTAGACACTGTGCATCAGCTATGAATCTATTTGCTTTAAAGATACAAACACTAACGCAGCTACAATAATAAATGAGTGACAGACAGCCAACTGATTGCATGGGGGAATGTAAGAAGTCCCTCTGCTCTTTGGGAGCATCTGAGAAGAGTTTGCTATGATGCAGACTTCCATGGGGTCTCAGCATAGCTGAGACATAGCCTTTCTCAATCTTGTTCATGGTACGAACCTTGTCACACCACAGGTTGTCTTACCTTCTGAGACTTTCTGCAGAACTCAAGAGGAAGACTGATGTTTAGCTTGCTAAAGGAGACCATGAATATTGAAGTTTTAACAGCAGGCAGAATGTTCATTTGCCATACATTTCAAGGTCTAGCTTACCATCTTTCCATACAAATGTACAGTTGTTCTTCCTTCTCTTGCCTTCTTTGCAGTCTTGGATTGTCAGTTCCTGACACATCCCCCACACTTAAGGCTAGATCTGGGCTTATTGTAAAAAACCTCCCAGACTAACAAACCCATACACTGTTATATACAACTGTATGGAAATAGGACCAGGGCAGACAGAAATATCTGTTCACTTTCCCAATCCTCTATATAGCCATTAGAAACAAGTACAATTTCATCTCCCATAAATACTAGTTTCATTTTGTGGGTTCTACAGATAAACTCCGTTTTGCTAGTAAAACATGGCCTTGTATCATATTTCAGTATATTTCATTTGAATGTTTTATGCTGAGCACTGAAACACTAGGAGGATAGGAACTGCACAACTCCTAATAAATTCAACAGCAAACCTGCCTTCAAAGTGAAGAGGAGCAGAGTCTCAGTACTCATTTTCTTCCTCTAATATAAAGTGTCCAAATATGTTTTTACCTTCTGTGGTTGGACTTCTTTCGAATTTCCTCTTGATAGCTGCATAATTCTTCACTGACTCTGGCAAGTTCTTTAAGAGCCTTTATAAATATAAAAACAGTCCTTTAATATAAGCCTTTTAAATGGTATCTCCAGAATTATTTTGAAACTTGTGCTGATTTGCATTGAAGACTCACAGCAGAGGAAAGTAGCACAAGGAAAGATACAAAAATGCCCCTAGGTTATGGACGGAGGTAAAGAGCATGCTGCTAACACATTTAAACAGCGAGAAGACACACATCAATAGCAAACCAAGGAGGAAGTAGAGACAGCACCTTGCTGGAAAGCTAAAATCAGGGAGATCAGTTCTTCAGGTTAACCTGGCAGGCCAAACCCCTTACTATTTTCCTCATGCTTGTATTGAAACATGCTCATACTTTACTTACTACATTGAGATCACCAATATAATTCTTGGCATTTTTCTTGGAAGTTTTGATGCTGAGGCTGTCTTCTTCAGGTTCCTCTTGGTTCTCAAAGGCCAGATTGTCCATTAACAGAGTATTGTTTCTGCTCTTGGCTCTGGATTCTTTACATTCGTGTCCTGTTTTACTGAGCAAACTCCCTTTTTTCATCGTGTCATTTGCCACATTGTCTTGATGGTTCAGCTCCACTGTGTCGCTCTCTTCTGAAACAGGGGAATGCATGGACAGCTGCAGCATCTTGCTCTGAATGGCCTTATTATCATGGACGTTCATATTGCTCTCCCTTCTAAGTTTTACCTCCTGGTAAAGCTGAAAAAACAATAGAACCTTCTATTAAATCATGGTACTGTGATGAACTTTATGGTAAAAGAACATATTCATCTTCTGTTTTGAACAATGCTTCACAGTAGAACCAAGGAGAAAGATTTTATACACGTGTTAGTAGAAAAGTGTTGAGTCACACAGTACTATAGTTCACAGTTACCATCACAGGATGAGGAAAGGGCTGTTACCATTCACAAACTTTTTGCTGTGGTTTTAATGTATGGCTTCCACCCATAGGATGGGATTGGAAGAGATCTCATGAGGTCAATGGCCCTGCCTTGAGCCAGAAGCTGTATGGTTGTCTTCCAAGTAATATCAGCGCACTACGTGGCCCTGATCTGATGGATGAAGAACATGAGGGAATGTGAGGGAGGGAGAGGGCACTGGCTATGTTACAGCCTGTTAAAATATGTTAGTCTAAGGAGGGGAAGTAAATTCTCATCACATACAGTGCCATCTGCACTAGAGCAGACTCTTCTGGTTCTCAGGCAAGTGGAATTCTTCCCTATGACTGGAGTGATAAATCAGCACTGCAGAATGATATTATTTTGCAATGTGCTGTCACCCTCTTATCTTCTTTCATGCTATCTGCTGAGATCCAGTGGCTTCATTACTAAATGAAAAGGTGTTAATTCCTATCACCCAGCACATTCAAACTAGGGAACTGCGATAAATTACAAATTAGAAAAAATAGCAACATCATAAAAACCTCTTCTGCTTACACTATCATTTCCAGTGCCAAGAATCCCACGGTTCTTTATAAACATTCATTCTTAACTTGCTCTTATGAAGAAAGCATAGAGCAGGCACCTCTGAACAGCCATCTGCTTGCTCTCTTGCAGTGCACAAGGCCATCAGAACAGCTTTTGGAAGGACAGTGAAAAAGAACAACAACATGAAGAACATGGGGCCATTTCATGGGTAGTGCTGTGGATTAGAAGTATTCTCACATTCAGAGACTTGACACTTGACCTTATCCTGGGCTTTCAGATTTCACCCCCAAAGCCCAGCTGTTCATGGAACCTGAGGGCTGAACTTTTGTCATTTCCAAGAAATGAGGACCTCATATGGACTCAGCAGAGTAAGAAGGAAGGATACCACCTCATAACTCAACCATATCATCTCCTAAACCACAGAAGTCTTCCTGGAGGAATCCAGGAATTAAGTTAAGTTTTGGTGGGCTAGAGAAAACTACCAAATAAAAATACAAGCTGATAAGGTAGCACAAGTTTTATTGAGGAAATTCCTCTACAGATGATGGCATTTAAAACATATCTCCCCTTTTCTCCAGCCATGTGGCTTTTGGTGAAGAAATGTCAGGCAACTGAAATCAAGGGCGGCTATATACACCGCTTAAAAGGGGACCTTAGGATACCGATAACCTTGGGATATCATCTGCAGTTCTGTCTGGTCCTGCAGTACCTAGCAATTTGCTTCATTCTCTTCCCATCAGCCCCATTCCATTCTTTCTCTTTCTCTGCCTCTGTCACACTTTCCTAATCCACATGCTAATACAGAACATGGGAAAAACATGGTTTTCACTGCCATTGTCAGGAATACTAATAGCCAGAACACCTTTTCACAACACATTACCATCATCTCTACACAGCTCATATACCTAACAAACTGAAGCTTAACGACACACAGAGATCACATTACTAACTTTTGAAGCACTCCCACCTTGATGGTGAAATTAGGTAAGACTGCACAGAAGTGTTCTAACACAAAAGACAAAATGTGGCAAAGACTATCATATCAAAGTCTGCAAGAACTGCAGCTAAAATATAAGAGAGCTGACATTATGGAGTTATACTGCAGGCTGGTTTAATGGGCAGTGTATGGCTGCAATTCATTTGGCTCTGATAATTTTCCTTCTCATGCTTTCATGTGAGCAATCTCTGCCATACATTCCTGTGTTGCTCAGCCACAGGATGATGTTGGCAGAGAGCAAGCAAAACTACTCCATGTGTATATAAGAATGAAAAATGTGGAAAACTCAGTGGTGAAAAACTTGCTTCTGTATGTTGCCAAGGCAGATTCAATTTATGCATTACAGAGTGCCAGAGGGTTCTGCTGCAGGGACAATTTGGGGATAAAAGAATAATAAATAACTACACTAACTATTTCTGGAAGGAGATGCATTAGAAATGGCAGGGAGTGAGTGTTTGTTAGTATGTGTAAACAGAAGTGGTGTCAGGACTTCTATGCTACTTACTATAGCTTTTTTCTCTACCAAAAGCCATCCATAAATGGAGCAGGTTCTACCCAGAACGATTTTGCATCATGCAGTGTTTAATATATGATGTTCTTTTTAATATTACCATTTACCCCAGCAGACCTGTATGGTCTAATTCCTTTTTGCCAGAGAATTACGATGTCTAGATTTTTTGTTACTAAATATGCATTTTCCTAAACCCCATACATGCAGTTGTTCAGCATCTACTTGAAAAAAGCATGTATAATATCAGCAGTGTGGCTCATGCCCAGCAGAACTGGCAGCAGTATATACAGCCAACAATACCATAGCAAACTTCACACAAAGTGACATTTAACCTCCTGCTTCATATTCATGACTATCAAATGAGCAATTGCAAATACTGCTTAACCCCAGGCTTTGCATCCTACTATCAGCTATTAGAAACCTCCAGTGACAGATAAGATATAGGATATAATGCAGAAAAATAATAAATTGAAGCAATCCTAGTTGCTTCTCCCCAAGTGAAAATGTCAGTGTTCAGAGTTTTGTTTAAAACTACCTCTTCTATTTTCTTCTGCATGACCTTCCATTGACATTCCCATTCTTTCCTTTCGTTGTCAAATCTCTCCAGCAATTCCATCTTCTCTTTATTCCAGTTCCTCTCAGTATTCTCCAGTTGTTTACGCAGGTCCATGGTTACAGTCTGTGTAACAGCAAGAAGATAGCTCTGCTTTTTTTTTTTCTTCCCTGAATGTTTCCTGGAAGTTTATCAGAATAAGTCTTACTTGTGTTCGATTCTAGCTTTCACAGGAAAAAACAACCAAGCAAAACCCCCAAATAATTAATTGAAATGTGCTTGCAGGAGACAGCATCACAGGATTGCATGATCTATATCTAGAGTGTGACTGGAATAGGGATGAACTAAGCTTTATAGGACACAAACCCAAGGGCAGAGAGGCCCAATCTGGAAAGTTGAGAAGGAACACGCATTCAGCATCATAGAATTCAGGAATGTCTGCCACAGTGGGCTCTGTACCATGGTTGCCTCACATCTTTGCCATGACTCTTCACTAAACCTGTTTTCAACAAAATTCGACTCTGCATGATATTGAATGGCACTTCAGGACCTTGGGATCCTGCAATGTCTGCCCTTGAGGGTGAAAGCTATTTTTACGTTTGTTCGAAAGACAACTGCAACTGTAAAGGTATCATGTTTGCTCATGCACTCCTTTCACACACGCATGTAGCACAACAAAGACTGTGACATTCTTTTGGCAAATGAAGACTGTAAATTTGATACATGCAGAAAATTCTCATGGCTATATGAATGCTTTAGAATATATGAAGGAAAACAGGACAGGAAAGCTAATAATAGGTAAAAAACATATATATACAGAAGAAAGCATCATTCTACTGCAAAAAGGACTATAGGTCACCATAAAGAGTTCATGTATTTTGGATGTACAAATCTAAATCTACAAATGTTACTTCCAGGAGCAGCATAGGGAAAACTAGAAAATATTCTCCAATAGCACTAACTCAAATCTAGTTTAAAACCTTGCTCAGAATATTTAACTACTTTGTGCTTCAGTTTCTCCTTCCCCTTCTGAAGTCTTTAGTATCTTAGTATCTGTGAATGAAAAATTATTAATTGAACCATTAAATATGTACATTTTAAGGGAAATATTTTGGATCTGCTCATCTGACTTTGGAGCAGAACAGTTACAGATTTTATGGGCCTGGTGTTCCTCTTGCTTTCTTAGGCTTTACAATAGAAACTCCACTACCATCAGCACACTTACTATGCCAGCAAGGCCGAAATAATGCTCATCCATTCAGTTACGATGGCCTGGCTCCTGTGGTATAATGGCCGGAACACACACATTGATACTCCAGTTTGTTAACTTTGGCTCTCAAAGCCAGCAGCTCTTGTTACTTAGGTGGACATGGAATCTAGTTCTAGTCCCAAAATGCCTCTGCATTGCTTTGGTCTCCTGCCAGAAACCAAGCACATGGGCAGACAAATGAGTTATCAGAGTTAACTAGGGGTAAGCCCAGTTTACCTTCCTGGAATTTGTTCATTTCCCTGACTGATCGTGATTGTCAGCTCACAGGAACTGCCAATTCTATCACCCACATTTTCTTTGATATAGTGAAAATTCATTCTTGAGCTTCACGCAAAGTTCTTCCTCATCTTGCATTTTATTGGACAAGTCTTGTTGATTCAGCTGTGGCTACTGTGTAATCACTGCTTACCAGTGTCTGCGTTATTTCAGCTGACTGGGAAGCTGATGCCAAACTTGGAGTCAGCTTCTTTCACGAACAAGTAAGCAGAAGAGCTAAGCTGAAGCCCAATGGGTTACTCAGGTCTTCAGGTCATAGGAAGTCCTGCTACAGGATCTCTTAACTGACAGCCATCATGGGCCTAATCCTAACTCAGGGGCTGCAAAACTGTTTACCCCAAGCAATTTTGGACAGAGGACTTTGGGAATAAGCTGACTATTCTTCAAACATCTCCGTGACCCCATTTCACAATGGCGTAACTGTGTCACCATGTAATATGGTATTGGAGCTTACTCTTTCAAACTCTGACTCAAATCTGCCTTGGAGCTCTGAAATGGCAATCCATCCCTCAATTATCCACAAATAGATTTCAGACCCTTCTTCTTCCACCTGCCTAAAAACATACAGGGCAGCTTTATAAAAACATGAAACTCCTTGAAACTAATTGCTGCTGAGAGACAGCACAACATTCTCATCACAAAAGAAGTCAAGCACTGGTTTGCTCATGGCTTCTTAGGGAAGGCAGCCAGGCTATAGAGACTGCATCTCTCCAGGCCAACATTTCAGCTTTGTGCCAGACTTCAGTTAAGTGTTGACCAAAAACAGCTTACAAAAAAATTCCACCGCACTTAAGACCTGTTGCAATCTAAACATCTATTGCTAATGAACTTTAAAACCATTTCAGTACTTTCTTGCTCAAAGCCCAAAGGTTGCAATTTTTAGTACAGTCATTTTCTTTTTTCTTTTTTTTTGTGTGTCTACATTTATGTCTTTACAACAAGACCTCTCTGAGAAATAACCAGAAGTCGACTCTCTGTTCCACTAGAATCCTTCGAATAAATGTCAGCAAGAAACAGAAAAATGTATAAATGCTGTAAAGCCATGAACAAGACAGGCAGGCATAACCTGTCTACAACTTGCACAAGTGGTGATTTTACTAGTGCTCTATTAGGAATAGTGACCATGCTTCAATCAGCAGCATATTACTAGAAAGAAAGTCAATACTATATAGCTCGGGGTTTTTTTACACATATAAGAATAGATACATACTATGTACTCCTTTCAAGCATGCATATAGCACTGAAAAGGCCCCTGGTGGTTTCTTGGTGCTGGGAACTACTATTGCCATGTTTGCATTCATCTTAACAGTTTCCAAGTTGTTTCACATGGGACTCAGATTATAAAAAGAGATTGGAGACCATCAAAATGAAATCAAGTCTTGGAAGACGTCAGTTACAGAAGTTACAGATAGTCACTAGTAGCTCTAAGATCCACAAAAAGCTTGTATTGCTTCTTATGCTTCTCCAGTTTCCTCTTGACATAAATTCTGAGAAGAAAACTCATGTTTATTGATGCTAGCAGCTGGATTACTATACAGGTTACTGCTATTGTATAGTGGATAAATTCCTCAGAGAGTTTTAACTCCTATTTCTATGAATCTTTCCCCTTTTTTTCTTGGTGTTTGGTGGGTTTATTTGTTTGTTTGGGTTTTTTTTGTTTGTTTTGTTGGGTTTTTTTGTTGTTGTTGGGGTGTGTGTGTGTTGTTTGTTTTTTTCCTACTAGCAATAAAAACCAATTTGTAGTCCTGCTAGTATACGCTCTGTACAGTGCACCAGGATGTCCCCATGGGTATTTCACATGGCTTAAACAACCCAAAGGGATGTAAAATGCCACATTATGATTTGCCGTGTGGATCAGAACAGTATCTGTGCTCTTGCAGTATTGACACTTTCTCCATGTCCTAGGCAAGGTCAGAAACTCATTACAGCAATCAAATTCAAGCAAATAATCAATTTTGTCTACATCAGCTGCATTTTCCCTTAACTTTTCCTTTAGCTTTCCCTCCTCTGGAGCAAAAAATATTTTAAGCAACTACTTGATGTTAATGTTATTATTTCTCCATGTCTTACCCATGCCCTTTCTATCCACATATTAAAAACGCAAAAGAGTTTGCAACCAACCTCTATCGACTTCTGAAAAATAATCTGCAGTGATATCAGCTGAGATGTTATTTTTCAACAAAGATTAATTAGATTGGATGTGCACAACCATTCAGATACACAAATCTTCCCTTGATTTTACAGAAAAAACTCCAATTAAATTATGTTTCCAACAACGTGCTGTATTTTGGATGACTAAGAAAATTGTAAATTTATGTATTTGTTCAATTACAAAAGTGTGCCATGTGTCACAATATAGTGCACTTTATATATAAAAAGAAACTACAATTGAGTGAGAGAGTGAAAGAGAGAAGGGAAAGAAAAAAGAGAGAGACAGAAATGAGGGAGAGGGAGAGAAAGAGTGAAAGAAATAAAGATGGAAAGACAGATGGAATGACAGAAAGAAGGAAGGATGGGAGGAAAGAAAGAAAGAAAGAAAGAAAGAAAGAAAGAAAGAGGCTCAATTGCTCACAATGCTACCTGTCATCTCTGTTCTGTTGACATATCTGTGCCTGCTCTGAAGAAACTGACTGAACTAATGAAGAGTCTTTCTCTAAGAATAAAGACCATAGATAACATACATGAACACCACATTATATATAAATAACATTAGAGAGATGTTTAAATAACTGTTTGCCACACTAGTAATTTGCTTTCTTTTTTAATCTTAACTGTTCAAAACCACTGATTTAAAATAAACTTTAACCATACCTTTAATGGAATAAGAAATCCTTTAGAAGTTTTTCAGTCCATTTCTAGACAGCAGTGAAAGCAATGAAATGCATAGCTAGCTGAGATCCAGTTCTGCGAATCTTGATCTTTAAAACAAACAAGAAAGCTAAGGAACACACAACCTTTCAACTGGGGCAGCATTTGCAACTCTTTTTGAATAACTCTGCAACTTTTGCAAACTGAAAAACAGTTCCGTTCAGCATCATCCCAGCAGCTGGCTTCCACGTGACGTCAGTGCACGGAGGATGGTCTTAAAGCCATCTCTTCCAACCCCCAGCTCTGTAACTTTATATCTCCTCATATTTTGTGTAAACAACTCCAAGTCCAGGACATTTTTAGGTTTTATAGCGCAGTCCAGTCTTTAAAGCTTGCCAAAGCAGCCAGTGTTAATATTAAAGCTATGACAATAGGCAATTTTAGGTTTCTTTTATTAGCATCCATGTTGAAAAGGAAGATTCTTTGCTGCCTTCCAGACCCAGTTTTCAGGGTTATATTTTTTAGTATGATCATTTTGAGCTTTGCAACTTGATCCTCAAAAACTGCTTTGTAAAGGGAGTTTGTTTAAAGCAGCAGTTTTATTGGTTAACAGCTATCTTAAAGAGCTAAAAGCAAACCACTCCTCCCTAAAATCTTATTCTATATTCTAAATACACTATCACTTAAGAAGTGCAGAATTATTGGGCACTGTGTAATCCTACTGTCTTGCATTCTGGGAATGGTGATAATGGTTTCTTTGGGATATGCTGAAATATTCCTGCTACTTGATAAAGTTTCTGCATCAGATTCTCCAGTCTGTTAAGATACTTTGTGTCTCAGCAAAGCAAAGCACTTGAAATTGGACGGAGAATCTCCCTTGCACAGGGAAACTCATCCCTGGCATAAGGCTAGCAAGAAAGGTCCAAAAAACCCTCGGCCTGGATTTAAAGCACTGCGAGTGCCCATAGCAAGTGTCGGCGTAGGGTGACGGAAGGGAGCGTATGTGACAAAAATGATCCAGCAAGTGAAAGTCCATGGGAGACTCTGAAGCCAGCACAACAAAATTTAGCTGCTCCCCCTGCTGAGCCACAGGCTCAGCTCACTCCTTGCATCTCTGCCCACCACAGTAACTCTCCTGTTGCACTACGTGTTAAATTGCTTTCATTTGGCACACTGAGAGAGACCCCCTGGGAACAAGCTTCACCCACATACCACTGCCTGCCAGGTACTTGTGCTTGGATGTGTCTGTGGACAGTGATTGAGACCACCCATAGTCTGAAAATACACATTTCAGGGAACATTTGTCCTCACGTGTACCTGGAGAAGGGCTACAAAGTACTTGACTCAATGCAGCATAAAACTCTGGACAAATCCTGCTGTCAGACAGGTGTCTTCAAATGCACTAAGCAGGAGTGATGTGTATTTTTGTGGGCAGAGCAGCTGATGACAAGAGAATCAGTGAGATGAAGGACACGAGATGAGGATTCACACATCCTTTGCTTAGTCAGCACTCTCCTTTTGAGAACAATATGGTTTTATCGGTGACAAAATCCATGTGCAGCACAAAGTTTTTAGCCCTGGGTGAATTTTATAGTAAATACCAAAGCAGGTTTCAGGCAAAACACATTTTTTCTCCTTATATGGTCTAGCTGTCAGTCTCAGTGAATACATTACTGGGGTGCTTATTCTGCTCCCATGTAACATAAATAATAGGACTTGGGCTATCCGTGAAAATTTCAAAGATGATCTAAAAATTGAACAAAGATGCCTGAGTACACGACTGAATGTTCCTGAAGAAAATCCCCAGCCTCTAAACTCTGAGGATTTAAAAATTCCCTCTTCGTACAGCAACAGTGTGAATTTCTTTTGGGAGGTCACGTTCCAACACGCCAGCTGACACGGCTGGGAGCAAAGCCCAAGTATCAGGGAGCAGAACTGAGCCCACAGCTGGAAGCCGGGTGCCACAGCGCTGCCTCCTCCCCCTAGCCAGCACAGCTGCACCACTGCAAATGACGACAGACTCTGAAGACATGTTTTTTTACTCTTATCCATCAGCATAGCCTATTACTCGTCTTTAATATTGCTAAGTCAATGCCCCTCATCTTGTTATGCGAAGTCTTTGAAGTAAAATACTGTAAAATTAAAGAAAACAATGGACTAAATCCCAGATCTGAATTTTCACTGAAGCAAAATCCTACACTTCTGTCAGTGTGAGGAATTAGAAATGTGTGAGACCGAGGGGCTCATTAGGAGACAGGACCTGGACCCCGCTCATAGGTCAAAGGGCCATGTTAAACTCATCCTAGTATGGGAAAGGCAGAGCAAAGCTGGGACAAAAACCCAAGAAGCAAGCTCTAAAAACCTGGGCTCATTGCTCCTGACACCCTTAAGTGTAGCAGTAGTGACTTTTGCATTTGGGGAAAAAACATCCAACAGAGACTGTCCCTCCCCCAACAGCAGCAGACAAAGCAGCAAACGTGGCTTCCTCGCCGTTGGCGCAGGCAAAATAAGCAGGAAGACTATTGTAGGTTTATTATGTCCGACACACTGCTTCCACAGCCAAAATGTACTTTGTCCATACCTGATACCAGCTCTACTTGTGTTAAAAGTCAGCACCTCAACAAAAAAGGTGCAAGGGCATTTTAAACAAGCCCTCTGCTAAATTCTCTTCATCATGCACGACTGAAGACAAAGGAGCATGAGTTTCAGCGTGGGCTATAATCTGATTATATAGTCAGGGTAGTGTGTATTTTGGGTAGCAGTCTGTGCTTAAGATCATTTTGGCGCATCTTCAGTTCTGCTCTACTAACTTGGTTATGGCACACCCGTTTGCCTGTGTCCACATAAATTTGGTAACAAGAATCAAGAACAGCACTGCTGCCACTGTAATCAACCCAACCACATCAGATTCCTGAATTAGGCTGCATTTTACACCTTGATAATCCTGGCAAATACATCGCAGGAGGGCATATATAAATCAGGAAATGGGCAGAAGGGAATACAAATTCTATCTCCTCTTAACTGTTGTGCACTTCTGCAATAGTGTATAACTTACTGGAGATACCGAGTCAACAAAGTGTTATGTCATGTCAGTTCTCCAAGGTTACATTGGAAATCGGTGGCAGATACTTTAGATGTTTACTTTAAATAGAGCCACTGTAATTTTCCCCATAGGCACTGGCATGTGTAATGGCAAAAGTTGGGTTTGAATATCACTTCCCCTGGCATTAAATCAGAGACAGAAATGTAAGCCAATGGGAATTACGTCCCTGATACTGATGCCTTTAGATATCTCCTACTCACCTATCAAATTCCGGGGTGATTAAGGCGAAGGGCATCCAGTATCCTAAAGCTCTGCTTGTTTCTGTAAACAACTCCCAAAGTTCATGTGCAGTTCATCTCTCTTTATAACACATATTTAGACAGCCATGTTTTTGGCAATTTTCTATTTTCCGACTGCCAGGCATATTTCTGCACTACAGCACCTGCTCTCTTCTAGTTTTGATTCTGAAGCACTGGTGACATGTGTCAGCAGACACTTACTCTGTCTCTAACTGGAGCTTCAGGCATGGATATTTTTGGTTGAAAGAAGTATCTGTGATCCTGGAGAAGATGATCATTCTAGTATCATAGGAATTTTTCAGTAACAGTAAAGAAAATATTTGTAGAGGTATTTTGTCAGGGCATTCAGAGCCGACTTCAAATATGAAACAAATTTAACTGAATTTATCTGGTTGCATTAAAGGAAAATATGCATCTATTTTCTAAATGACATAAAAATTCATTTGAGTTACTGCCAATTTACATAAGTGTAAAAAAGTCAGAATTAGATCTATAGTTGCAAGATCTCTTCATTCTGAAAGAACATGGAATGAATTCCCTGGGAATATAGGAAACAGAAATTTAATCTTTCAGAGAAATGTAAAATTAAGGCAATCTCGGGTTTCAAATTCAATTATATTTTTGCCAGAATATTAATATTTCACCTGAATATTCTGAAATGGGAACTGTGAAAGTGCTATCAGTATAACTGAGATTTGAACTGATGGGTAACCTGCCATATTCAGTTTGTTGCCACATAAAAGCAAAATCTTATATGCTGCTTATTATTGCTCTTCAGAATTAGATGCTATGCAGCAGAATCTAGTGACTCAGCAGTGTTCTGTCTGGCTCTGCCCTGCCCAGCTCCCACGCACTCCTGCTAGAGGATGTGGACGTGTTCAGCTGCATTTACTCACCTGTGAGGTGGACTTTGCCCACCAGGCCAGTAACTGAGTGGGGAGAATCTGCTTCCTTTCTTGGCATGTATAATTATTGCATTTTTTTGTGAGACCGAGTTACTTCAATTTAGCAAGACACAGAACGATTATTTCTTTGGCTAGATGTTATCTTCTGGCTACGGATAGATGTCCGTACTGATTTTATTAGCTTTCTCAGCAGCTTTCAAAATACTGAAAAATGGAGGGCTGTGAACTTCTCTGCAATATCTGGCGTGAAACAGATAAGCAGCTCCAATTATTCCCTCCAAGCTGAATGCAGAAGGACATGAAAAACACATATCATTTCTTATTGAGATTTCTCTGCACTGAGATTGGCAGGGGTCCTCACCATTCTCCTTGCTCATCAAAGATTCAAAGGCTGTGGGGAGCTTCTAAAATTATTTTGTATGCTTTGATATGCTTTAATTTCAGATTGTAGCCTGTGCAATAGCTCCCCAAATGTCCCAAAAGGTCTCAGCTTTGAATTGCTTTGTTGATGCCTGACAGAATTAGGATGAGGAAAGCTCCAGCAATACGCAAGAAAAAAACACTGTGAGAAATCAATGGGGTTATAATTGCCAGTCCTGTGCAGAGGTTATCTCCACCTTTTCTTAAGAGGTTGATCCTCAGCTTTTCTGATTTCTGAGAAAGAAGCAAATCTTTCCTAATTACTTCCAAGATGTATTCAATGTATGAATTCAGTATACTAAACTTTCTTACTGCTTTACAGTAGTACTGTTACTGATACACTCAGTGTAAATCAAACCCTCTCTACTCATCTTTATTACATACAAGGCTGAAAAAGGTATAAACAAGTGTGGGTTAAAATCTGAAAGCCCAAAACTTCAGATCAGATTTAAGCATAATTTTTCTCTTTTATGGGATTGAGCCAGTAACATTTAACAAAACACAAATGACCTTTGCTTCCCCCAAGGGAGACGCTAAACCAGAAAGAAACTCAAAAAGTCAGTCTCATTCTAAGATTTGATATGAAAAGTTTAAGCCTCAAATTATTATTCTTCTAATGTCCGAATTGCAAATCCATGGGGAAAAACTCCAAGAATTTCTCAAGCAGTTGCTGAAAAATTTATTACAGGAATTGCTGAGAGAAAAGCAGCCAAAGGGCCTTTTCCCAGTGATTTGGAACTATCTTTACAGTTACAGAAATTCACTGTGAAGGGATGATATGCTTGACCATATCTTGCCATAATAGCTTCTAATATGTGGAACTTAAATTTTAGGCAACTGAGCATAAATTAGAGCACCTATCTATCTATTAATCTCACATATATTTATTATAATTTCCTTTAGACATATCTTGCTAACTACAAAATAAATAATGATGATAACATCCCCTGGTAGGAATAAGTATTTGGATTAGATCAGGCTTAAGTGATTTAACTGATCAAGGTTACTACACCTCAGAGTATGCTGAGGGAAAGCTAGACAAACACAGAAAAAAACACAAGCTTTGTTTAATACTGAATGTTGTGACTTTACTATTTTTCTTGTTCTCATAAAATAAATTTTATTGCCCGACCTCTGCTTCCATCTGAGGGGTTTCCCTCAAAACAGTGTCTCTCTACTATTTTGGGTATCAGAGCATAACCCAGGCACTGAGATGAACTGTTCTCACTGGGGAATGGGGTAAGTGAACACAGCGATAAATCACAGGGAATGCTTAGTGCCAGCTAGAAAAACAGCTGCTTTATTTATTACCGCTATTTATGACTAGGTTTTTTTTTTTATCATGCCATCTGCACAAAAAAATTTCATTAATACACTTACTTGTAAATGATCACCTTTGGAGAATTCACATTTGTGAGACAGTGGTTTCAACATAGGTTGAATAAAACAGAAAAGAAAACTGAGCTCCACTGGGCATTTCAGATGAGGTTTTCATAGTGGGAGATCTACTGTTTGTAGGAGTTGCCTATGTTCACTGTGTTAGAAAGATCATGAGTTGCCTGCGCCCTCAGTGCAGCCTCTCGTAGGCAAGACAGGAATATTTCGTGACAATTGACGCACATCTATTACACAAGCTTCCCTTACCTATGGTCGCTTGCTACCAACAGCATGGTTAGATGGGGGCCACTGAGCAAGCCGAGAGTTATCATGTTCATTCAAAACTCGTTCTGACACCTGGAGGGAGAATCCAGAGCCCTGGCAGCTACAGACTGGAAAATGTTATCTGATAAACTAGGTTGTTAGGAAAAGATATTTGACATCAGACAAGGTGACTAGCGTCACTTTCTTCAGTTCAAGTCAGACTGTAGCGTAGCCATTTTTCTAGAGCAGAGAAAGAATGCAGCCAGTCTACATCTCTCAGAAGACTCCTCGCCTACTCTGATACCTCTCATTCCCAGGGGCTCCAGCTCCTTGCCACATTTCTAGATATAGTGCTCTATATACCAACCATTCTGATTTTGTCCCCTCCACATAATACAGTGCTGAAAAACATTATCATCACAATCATGCAAAATACGTACACGGTGTGACATACAATTGCAGAATACACATTGAGCGTGGTTTTACTATTTATATGTGGCTAGAATACAAATTATTTTTCTGGGAGTGGGAAGAGGAAAGGAACAGACTCCTCACACCCACTCCACATACTTCTGTTGCTTCTGATTTACTGCAAATTAATGAGTATTAAATTGGTTCCAGTCACTCAGGAAAATTTTATTCAAAAATGATAAAACCAGACAAAGTGAAAAATATCTTTTTCTGTTTGCTTACCTGGGACACTGTAGTGAGTGGGCTTTCTATTCAACTGGGTGACTTTTTGGTACGTTTTTTTGCAGTTTGTTTGGTTTTGGTTTGGTTTTGGCAAACAAGTAGTCTTCAGTGTTTTTACAGCAGTGGCTATTACAGAAACTATGTCTCTTGCACTTCTTATCTTGGAGGGTGGACAAAATAAACAAACTGAAAATAATACTACAATGAACAGTAAATGATGAATGGCTTACAGTACAAAAAACAGTGTAAAAAGGAAGACAAGTTTAAATATTGTTGTGTATGAAAGGGATGAAAATAATACAAGGATGAGAATAAGTAAAATGATAGGCTGGAACATCTGGGAAAGTAAATACAAAGACAAAGAGAACAGTCAATTAATGGAATAGCAAGTCCAAAGTTTCAACAAAATAAATAGTGAATCAGACTATGCTTGTGGAGGGACCAAGTGCCCATCTCCCATTAACTTCAGTAGGAGTTCTGCATGGTCAAGCCCTGAAATGTCCAATTAAACTATTGCTGCTATTTGTTTAGAAAAAATGCTAATAAGTTTGCTTTAAATTTGTGTAAGCCCATGCAGTGCTCTGCCTTTAAGCTAATGGGAGCTCTACAAGCTCAGAACTATTGCTACATCAGAAAGTGAGCATGCTAAATGCCATTTCTGTTTGATTTCATGCAATACATGTATAGTAATTGATTAGCTTTAAACTCACTGCGTCTGTGACTTTCTGATACAAGGAAACAAAAGACTAATTAGTCAGCATAGGAATAAGAAATAATAGCTTTCAGCTTCACCTGACAACTACTTTGACTGTAAACTAGCAGGACAGCACAAAGTAAATTAACACAGCAAGAGACTTACTAAAACATTGGATAATACCATGAGCAATAACAAGATTTGCCAACTATAGGATTGCATGATAAGATAAGGGTAGGTTATTCTCATTTTTCATGGCAAAAGATCTTGAGTCAGCAAGGAATTTCCTTCCCAAACCTCTCTGGAACAATTCTGCATAAAAATGAAGTATAGAAAAGATGCTAGTCACTGCTGCATGTAAACAGTGACCCATAGGCCTTCAACAAGACACAATCAGTTACAGCAGTTCCAATATTCACACTACTGCGTGGCTCTGTGATTCTGTAAAGCAGATTTGCATGGTTTATTTTTCTCTGTGGTTTGTCATATTCTCTATAATTTTGGAAATTTAATGTTTCCTCCTGTTTAAAATTAGTAAGATTTTCTTTTTATTCATTTAACAGGAACCCAACCACTAAGAAAACAATCACATTCATTTACGTGCCAAAAATACTGTCTTCACTGCCTTTACTGGAGATGAAGGCACAACTCTGGCAACTCTAGTTGCAAAGCCAGAAAGGAGTAAAATCTTCCACCACCCAAAGCATAATTCTTTTAATTTCCAGGAGACCAGACTTATTCACTGTTCACAAACAGCCCCATTGGTAGAACAAGGTTTCATATGGCCCAATGAGGATTTAAAATAATCTAAAAAATAGTGATTTGTGTCCACTGTCTAGAATAAAGAACTTTCATGTGCCATACATCGAATTTGAGGCTTAATTCATTTGACAGAGCCTTTTTACCTGTAGGCCGTAATAAGTAAAAGTCTACCTGACTCACTGACAAAGGTTCATCTGCACTTCGATCATCCGAAGACTTTGGAACTTCGAGTCTGTCGATGAAAGCCTGGAGCTCTTTCCTGAAGGCCTTCATCTGTGCGTTGATCCGGTAAAGAAGCTCATGCTCGCGTATTCTGCTGCCATCATCTTCCTCATCCATCAGTCCAAAGAGATCCCCGTTAGCTACATAAATTCTCGCCTCTGTTATGATGGTGCTCGTGTCAGAAATTAAGCGATCTATTGTCTTGCCCAGCCGCTCAGCTTCAGAGCGAATGTCCTTCATCTGCTGCCTGTCAGTGAAGCTTTTCTGCCACCCAGATGGTGTTGGATAAAAAGACCTCGTGGGTGTCAGGCACCGAATGTTGCGTACCTCCTCAGAGTCGCTTTCCCCACCAATGGGGCCTTCCCTTTTGCGGTGAGGGGGACGGGAATCATCATCACTCTCCTTTTTTCCTGCATCACTTTCCGCGTCACTGTCTCTGGGACTGCCACGGATCCCAAGATGAGAGGCCAAGTCATAGCGTTGCATGTTGGACATTAAGACTCTGTTCTCATACTGGAGTTGCATGACTTTGCCACTCAGCTCATTGATCTGCATTCGTGCAGCTTTTAGCTCCTCCTGTAACGCTTCTGTCTTGGCATTATCATGGTGCCTAGAGCTCTCATGGGCCCCAGACTTGTACTTATATTTGTTCAGCTCAGCTGTTATGCGCTTGTTTTGTTCTTCCAAATCAGCTAAATTTCTCCTCAGCAACTCTGTTTCATCTTCTACTAGCTGCAAATGCTGTCGTAATTCTGACAGGGATTCGCTCTGCTCTCCCAGAAGGGGGTTAGCAGTCCCTGAGAAATCATCTCCTCTTAAATCATCAAGCTCTGCTTTCAGTCCTCTATTTTCTACTTCTAGTTCCACTATTTTCCTCCCAAGAATGTTAGCTTCCTCCTCCACAAGTCTCAATCGAAGCTTGAGTTCAGCTTCTCTTGTGGTAGGTGGCCCACCTGCTTCACCTTTTGGCAAGGGACTGTCCAAATCCCCATAAAACGATCTATATTTTTGCAGCTCATGTTCAAATCTGTCTTTCTCTTTATCAATCTTAGCCATTTTCTTCCTCATCAAGGCTGCTTCTTCTTTGACAAACTGTAGCTGGCATTTCAGGTCTTCATTGTCCTCCTTAGAAAAAAGAAAAAGGAGTATTTGAAGAAACTTGATGTAAAACAGGAGACCTCCAGTGGATGGTCTTAAATTACACGATTAACAATCACAAGTGTATAGCTTTAGATACTAAGAGGTTTTCCTGCAATCATTTTTTCACTGATCAATAAACTAAAGAGAGGGAAATAAATCCTTAAATTTAAAAGAGGGGAAAAGACTATTTATTTGCGACTAAAGTTTGTGCAGTCCCCAGAAAACACATTGTAGGGGTGGGAGGCTTGTACAAAATCCTTATATTTTCTAGGCTTGCAACACTGTAATAGTCTTTACAGTGTTCAAAAATCCTGAAGTCAGCACACAAAGGGCCTATAATCTTGTTTCACTGGTGCTCCCCTTTACTTATTTTACCTAAAATATAGAGTACATAAAAGCTGGTGGGTTCTGTTGCAGGATCAGTGGTTTGTTTAGGTGGTCCTTGACATAGTGTTGTCTGACTGCAGATCTGGGGTAAGAGCTCTATGTTTCACAGCATACAGGAAAACAAAGAGCAATGCAAGCAAGCAGGCAAAGTGCAAATCTACAAATCACGTACATCATTTCCACAGGGTCCCTGAAGCCTCCATACGAGAACCCAGGCTACTGTTATTACAACATACCTCTGTTGGTGTCTGCTGTGACTTTTTTTCTGATTTTGGTAGGTCTTTGCTCCCTCTTCTTTTCAGTGATTGCTGCAACAGCAACGAAATGAGATGCACTGAATATTTCACTAAGGAGGTATATAATTCAGTCACTTTTAAAACATAGCAAGTCAAATGCAACCATAAAGGAATTAATTTCTTGTAATCCTTGAGATACCAAATACAGAGGGGAGACATAGCTGCCCAAAAATGACACAGCAATGTCATACAAGTAAAGTATTTGATTAATCAGCCTGTTACCTTTTGTATTCAACACATTTTAAGACTAGTGCATAATGAATGTTTAACCCATGACAAAAGAGGTAAGAAAGCAGGTATCCCAAGCGGTATCGTACAGATGGCAAAGCTAAGGCAAGCAGTGAAACCCCCGCTTCAGTCTTGCCCATTTCATATTAACCCTAATGGGGCCAAGGCACTTAAAAGATGCATCTAGCCAGACGTGTGGCCTTAGCCTTTGTGGTAGGTAAGCTATATAAAACAGTGTCACTGAGATCCCATCTGCTGACTTGAGTGTATACCTACAAGCACACCTTTCTCTGTGTCCCACCCACAGGCTTCAAGCTTGTAGTGTGTTGTAGTCACACCTCTGTAGGTGTGTGCTGTAGACAAACTCTGTGCAGACAAACTTACACATAGGTCTGGTCACTAGGTTTGTTCTGTTTTCAGAACATATTCAAGTAAATACAACTTAAAACTGCTTGGACTACAAAGTCCTAGTGAGAAACAGAGCATATTAGCTTACGAACAGCACCACACAAACACATGCATGCACCACATTATGAGGAAGATTCTTTGGTGTCTTCTCATCTGATATGTAGCCAAAGTGAGTAGAAAAGAAACTCCTGCTTTTAGAGCAGGATGCACTGGAATTGAAGCCTACTAGCGTATCCAGCAAAAATCTTGTCATTGCTGACAGTAGAAAGTTCGTTAGTGGGCAAGTGGTAGCAGTGGAAAACAACTGCAACCATCCCGCTGTCAACACTCAATACAGATCATCAAGAAAACAGCAGGAGAGAGGAAAGTGAATGAGAGAATATGTTAATACACAACATCCCACTTGCAGCTGTTCCAAGTTTTTATGTTCCCCAGGTAAAATACAGGCCCTGAGGCAGGGCAGTGATAAAACCAACAC
Organism: Burhinus bistriatus; assembly: GCA_013397275.1. Taxonomy (NCBI): domain Eukaryota; kingdom Metazoa; phylum Chordata; class Aves; order Charadriiformes; family Burhinidae; genus Burhinus; species Burhinus bistriatus. The sequence continues at coordinate 326,158 of VYXH01011288.1, read as the reverse complement.
CATCTCCCTCTGAGATTACTCGCCGGTAGAAGGATCCTTTGTGCCACTGAGAAACATGCATTTCCCTGCACCAGCCAAGGGAGAATCCAGCTGTATCTAAAAGCCATCCAGTTCCACACAGTGCGAATTAAATTATGTTCATAATCCTCAAGGAACAGAGTACAGTGGGCGAGTATGCTGTACATAACGATCCTGTGCACTATTCGCCTGCGGGTACCAATTGTTCTCGTTCTCCTACAGATCACCCCCATAACAAATACTAAACTCATGGACTGCTCACTCCAAAGGGAAAGTCAATGCCATAGAAATGACTCACGTATAAATCTGAGCCACAAGAGATGATTTCCCCATGAGGCTTTTTGCTCAAATTCACTATGGAGTTATGCAAGAACGAAGAAAAATTACCTCAGATTCAGAATCAGAGCTAAAATTCACAGATGGATTGACCGAGAACAGAATTACAATTTTTATGCCTCTTGCAGAAACACTGAATGCTCTCAATAGGCAAAACAATAAAACCAAACAAAGATCATTAGCATCTTAGCTGTAATAGCTGGATAGCTGTGAATCATAGAATTCTAAAAGAATCCAGATAAGACACAAAACTAGTTAAATTAACTCACTTTTCCCTTTAAAAATAAAGCAACAACTTTGAGATCCAGTCTACAAACAAAATGCTTCTTCTGCAGGGTCACCCATCAGTTATCCTATTGCAGAAATGGTATGTGTATGTGGAAGGGTTTTTTGTAATTTTTCTTTTTGAATTGGCAAATTTATAAAGCATTAAACTTTCAGAGGTGCAGCTTCCTACTAAGTATTACCACTGATTACACCACTATGTATTATCACTTTGAAAAGCCCCTTTTCAAATCAGTTAGCACTGGAAACTTATCTTTGCACCAGATTCTTGCCAGTGCCACCCACTGGTAAAACAACTGAGAGAGTTAAACTGTATTTCTGCTTGATTACCTAAATGCCTTCTATTCACCCTGATGAGTTCAGCATCTCTTCAGATATAATGAGGTTCTGAAATGCTAAGCTGCAACTTCTTGTGTACCCTACAACTTTTCAGAAGATAAGAGATATATAAAAAAGTTTCCCATGACAAAAAAAAGAGAAACTACAGAGGGCAAAAAATATTTTTAAGGGTTTGACACAAAACAAAAAATCTGGTTTTCTCCTTTTCTCCATATCTTTTGTGTTAAAGTTCCTTTTGGTAGTCAGGATAGCAGCATTTTAATTACAGCAATAGTTGTGGCTATGCAGTGACTGGGCAGTATTCTATTCTGCTTTGCTTGAATTACAACAAACTATCCATGGAGATTGTATTATTCACCAACAAATGATAGTGTTTAGCAACACCATTTTATAGCAGAAAGCAATGAAGAACATGCACAATTCAATTAGTGGGATGATTTGGGTAAGTGGATTGGGCCCAGCTGGAACTCATATGATCTCTTTTCTTGTGAAAAACACCATGAAACAATTTCTGATCACTAGAGGTTAAGATCTCACTTGCACATCTCGGCTGACGTATGACATCTGCAAAATCACAGTGCTCCATAACATCATGTTGGGGCACTGAGGCAATACTCATACTGAAAAAAGAATGCCGAACATCAAGCAGTATATCCTGATATAAATAATAAATTTTTGAGTTTTTTCAGAGGTACGTTTCACAGTTTACAGTGGCTACTCTTACTATCATTTCTCTCAAGCCCAGTACTAGTCCACTCTTCCAATCCAATTTTCGACTTTAAACAATTTATTGCTGCTAATGAGAAGAAGTATCAAAGAAAAATAGAAAAAGGAAAAAAAAATTTTTCAAATAAACATAGGGCAAAAATAAAAACAGCAACCCAGACCCTTGCAAGTGAATCTTCGTATTATGCCTGCAACTGGACACTACGAAAACTGTCTGCATATTGCTTGTTTTGACATACCAACAAATGTTAGACGGAGCCAGCCACCTTAATGTACAAAATTTGTTCAAAAATTTTTGTGTTTGATCATCTTTTAACACAATTCTCCACTTGTTGACCCTTTTCCCATATCACAGTGTATCATTAAACATACTGTAGTGCCACTAAAAGCCACCTCTGCTCTTTTCTCAAACTATAGCAAAAAAATCTGCCACTCATATTCTAGAACTGGTTTTGAGAGTCTGTTGTGAAGGATAATTTTTGGGCTCAGGTAATTTTTTTTCTATATAGTTTTTTAAAATCATATTCAGTTCACTCTATTCAATGATTATGAGTTAAAAAAAGACGAAGCAAAAGTAACACACATAAGATTGCTTTTTCACTATCTGATCAGTAATGCTTTATGGTTTTAATAACCTTGAACCAAGTTACCCATCTGCAGGAGAAAACAAGCAAAAAATGCATATAATACTGTTTCCACAACGGGGAGTTTGCTAAACTACTCAAGTATTAATGAAATATTTCAACAGCACTGGGGATAATAAGACCAGCGACTGGAGCATGTATCATTACACTGTATAATCTCTGCTTACCTCCGAAAGACTGGGAGGTAAAACTGGGTTTGACCTGACTATTCCAGCATTCACTGTAGCCAGCACACATGGGGCTGCACGTGTGTTCTGGCAATGCTGAGAAGCTTCCACAGTCTAGATAAGACCACAGATAATGTTCATATTATATACACATCGGATGACATGCAATGGGCAATTTTGTCGTGATGTTCAGCAGCATCAATTCTCCAGGGACCTTCTCTGGAGTTTATCCAATGTCTTGTGGGAGATACTAAGTACTTCTCAAGACCAGATGGTATAATCCTCCTCTTGCCAGCCCTAAACTGCAAGCCAAATGTGCATTCCTAACATCACCTTCACCTGTGATGCTCAGTGCTTCTCAGGCATAAAAAGACCTGAAATCTACTCTGAGAATAACACAATGCAGAAATAATAGCATCATACTCCACTGAGTAGGAAAGCTGTAAAATGGACTCAAATTCTCGCTACCTGATCCTAAGCTACAGTAAATCTCTCAGCAATTAATAAAGAAACCCTAAGCAAAACATACCAAGATTTTTCAAGACACTTAGGTTTGATTATTTCAAGCTTGATCTGGGGGTATATGATCTAAAAATCAATGTAGGCAACCACAGGATGAATTCCTGACACATAAAGGGATTTATGGGTGCACAGAGCCCCCATAACAGCCCTTTTTCCCCCTCACAGAGCAGCCTAAGGCAAAGAGTGTGCAGCTTCTTCAACCTCCACAGCTGCAACCGAACCTTCTCATCTGTACAGAACTGTGCTGTACACGGTTACGGTTAGCTGCCTCCCAACTGCTGTGACAGGTCTGCAGAGCTTTGAAAAATCACAGCAAACCTAACACTGTCTTTACAGTCTTGAAAAGCTGCTGAATATTGAACGACTTTTGGGCTGCACAAACTTGCCTCTGTCTGGCACAGGGTGACTATGATCAGGGAAATCAAAATTTGCCCTAAGACTCTCTCTGCATTTTCCCTTCAGTCAATAGGGTCGGTCAGCTCACGGAGCTGTACCAAAACAGACGAAAGACAGATTTTTCAGTTTACTGCCACCAACTCTAATTTAATGTATTAGAAATGTATGTAGTAAAAAGTAAATGGATACTATCCATGTTGGCAAATTTAAAATCCATATTCTCCTAAACAAAAATCTTTGTTTTTAAAATGTCTCCCTTATTCTGCAACTCTGTCAGTGCAATTTGTCAGCAACAAGCTCAAGACACTGCCTTTGTCCGTCATTGGCACAAGTATACAGAATCATACAACCCTTTACTCCTTCCAACCCCCTTCAAGGGTAGGAGGAGTCCTGGGTATTTCAGTATACTACTTGCTTGCAAAATTAAGGTAGGAAAGAAAAAGCAGGGGATAAGTGAAATGCAAAGAAGCACAGCACCCCGTCCATGAAGCAAACACTAAGCGTATCTCTACTAGCTCTAGCAATGCTCTCTGCCATATTTGAAAACACTGCTGAGGAACAATACAAAATTAAAGCAATCTTTACTACTTCACTATGGAGAGAAAAATAGTTCTTACGTAGTCTTTTGAATGTCTTCATATTGCAGAAGAGAAAAGAGGAGCTGCCCTCCAATATTTGTATTATTTCATTTGCATTGATTTAGGAGTTATTTCAGTTCTCATTTTCAGATCCTTTGCCATTATTCATTTGCGAATTAAATGAGAAAGAAATAAAAGGAGAGGAAAAAGATACACAGTATTTGCAGTTTACCTAGAGAAACTCTTTGCATTTTGAACCAAAACCAAATTGCTAGAGCAAATAATGATAAGTCTGGGGTACAGCTAGGTAAAAGCATTCTTTGCAATGCATAAAACGAAGCAGTGCATCTGTGCTTCCATTACATTTGCTTCCTTCTTTTTCTTATTTGAAAAAAATCCTGAGCAGTAGAAGATGAAAGCTGCCTTTTCAAAGCTCTCCATATGACCTGGTCAAATAGCCGGCCAAACTCTGATACTTTGCTTTATTGTGATTACACACCCTTTCATCCACCAGGATATCATAAAACAGCGGAAGCAACTTCTCTGAAGAGGAAGAGGTCTCCTGCCATTTGAACCTTTCAAAAGATGGAAGACATGCTTACTTCCCCAGCACTACCCAACTAGGTCTCATTATGGATCTAGAAATCAGAGCCAGCTTACACTCGGCTTCCTAATCCTGCAATGCAAAAGCAAATCTCAGAACACCACAAATATTTTGGAATGAAAGTGAAGGAATAAGGTATTTTGTTGCATAGTGATGCTAGCTAAACCTATTTCCTAGGGCTTCCTAAGTTGCTGTTTATTTGTCAGATCAGCTATTTGTCTTTTTTGGGAAAAGAGTCAGTCGTTTTGTCAGGGTTTGCACAATGCCTAGTACAATGCACTGTCCCAGTCTTTATCTGGGACTGCCAGTATGACAGTACGTCAACATAGTTCAAAACACCACCACGTAATGATAGTAATAATCACAGTCACAGACATGGAGATGGCAATTATGAATTAAATACATAAGAGATTTTGCGAATTATAAAGAGTTTTCTTTCTCACACCTGTTATCTCATGTACAGTTTTTCAGTCTTCTTCGAAGAGTATCTCGGAAGAGATTCCAAAGAAATTTTCATGAGAACAGGCAAGTGCAAGCAACCAGATTAGGTTTATTGCCTTGGTTACAAAAAAGCATATATATAAACCAAAGCGTAGTTACCACATCCCAACGAAAAAGGTTAGTCTGAAAATGAAAAGTAACGAGAAGGAAAGTAAGAATGATTCTGCATACAATGTGCACCTCTACACTGCTCGCTGGAAATGTGTACAGAAGCCAGTTCCGCAAAGCTGTGGGCTGATCACACACGTATATCCGTGTTCAAGCTCATTTCATACTGAAGAGTTGTATTAAGTGCACAGACAGCTTTTAAAGTCCCTCACCTGGATTCACAGGGTAGGGTGGCATCAAGATCATGCACATCTGTGTAGGTTTGTAGGCACACAGCAGAGAAAGGAGCTTTGCAGCTTGCCCTACGAGACTGTGCACCTCAGACAACACCTCCAGTTACAGGGACATCTCACCAAAAAATCAAATTTTGCAGTTGATTTGAGGGAAGGCAAAAATTTAAGATGAATTCAGGTAGGAAAAATTCTGAAAACTGCACTTAGTCCAGAAGCCTGAGCAGTGAGCAGAAGATTTTCTGTTAACAGGGGAAAGAAATCCATCTCTTGCATGTCAGCAATCACCACTCTGTCCTGACTATAAGGAGGGGCCTTCTGTTATTCTTTGTCTCTTCTTTTGTCTGTGTTTACTTGGGAAAGTTTTATGGTAAAGCTTGTAAATTGGCTGAAAAAACATTTTTCGTAATACATGTGGGGAAGTTTCAAAGGTGTTTGGGAACTTAGGTTATTGAAAACAGAGTATCTCTGCAGTGCTCTGAGGTTATGCCAGTGTGATCCTGCCACAAAAAATCTAAGTTTTAATCTAAGTTTTGTTGAGCAGCTCATGTAAAGAAGGTGCTCTGGAAAAATAAATGATGGAGGCTAGAAGCTAAAATGGAAGCAAGACATTTTAGCAGTTTGGACATCCCCACACCTACCTTTCTCGCTCTGGTACCAGTTTGCTCTCCCATAAGCCTGCACCCAGTGCTTTTCCTGGTATTTTGACCATGCAAAGATGGACATGAGGGGAAGGAGAATATTGCAGTGCTGGCTGGAGCAGAGTGTCCAGTGACTTCACTGACTACAAAAGGCTCAGAAGACCTGTGACTGATCCCAATGCCTCATCCTCCTAAATGATGAGTCTTCCCCCTAAATGAAACTTGCTCAGCTTTTTACGGGAAATGCTTATTCCCAGCAAGGGAAGGGGCTGTGGCTCTTGGGCTGACTTAAAACCTTCCTGTAGAGGTTGACTTAAGGCTGTTATTTAAAGGTTCCCTTTGCTAGTGTGCTGTTTTTGGCTGGCATAGAGTTAATTTTCTTCATAGGTATTCCATACCATTTGACATCATGCTCAGCATATAAAGCTGAGGGAAGAAGAAGGAAGGGGGAGGACATTTGGAGTGATGGCATTTGTCTTTCCAAGTAACCGTTAAGCATGATGGAGCCCTGCTTTCCTGGAGATGGCTGAACACCTGCCTGCTGATTGGAAGTAGTGAATGAATTCCTTGTTCTGCTTTGCTTGCGTGTGTGGCTTTTGCTTTACCTATTTAAACTGTCTTTATCTCAACCCATGAGTTTTCTCTTTCACTCTTCCGATTCTCTCACCCATCCCACTGGGGGGAGTGAGTGAGCAGCTGTGTGGTGCTTGCTGGCTGGGGTTAAACCACAACGGCTAGAAATGTGAAAATCTCATTCTGAAATGAAGTTTGACAGTCTTCAGCTTATTATAAATATTTGATCACTGGGATGCATTTTTAACTAGCTACCATGAACAAACATCCAACTCTTCAGCATTTATCATAAATGTCACTGAACCAGCAAATCATCTGCAAATTAATGCCACAGCAGTCCTAATGGGATCACGCAAGAATCAATTCTTGCTCCTACACTAATTAACGCTTTTTGCTGCTGCCTGGAAAAGAACATAAAATAATATTGGATAAAGACTGCAGATAGGTTGGAGAAAGGTTAAATACTGAAAAGGATGGTCACTGGTAACAACCTTTGTGCAATCAAATAATATCTGTTTTAATATGACTAAATATGAAGATACACATGTAAGAACAAGGAGTAAAGCTATGCTAAGACAATAGGAAAACAGCCTAGAAAATAGAAAAGATCTCTTGAGAAGCCATACCTCTGAAAAAGACTAGAGGGTCATAGAATATAATCAGCTGAAAAAATGTGCAAGTGTAATTTTGGGACCAAAAGGCTTGATTTAGTCCTAGGATGTAGATGCCAAAACTGAGGTTCGCTGTGCAATAACTAGAAGGGATGTGCCTCTCCACGGTCAAGCCACCCTCAGACAAGTGGAATGAATCACTTCCAAGTAGTGCCCATTTTTCTCCTTTGAGGGAAGCCAAATTCCTAACTTAGGTTAAATGCTTAATTTTTAGATGGCTAAATGATATCAACCCTAAGCATGCAGATTCAAAAAAGCAACACCAAAGCACTGGACTCTTGAATTTAGTGTGGTAGTAAGAACATACATTTCCTGGCTGGTACCTAGCTTTCAGCAAATTCAGATGAGAAATGAGGTGCAAATTTTTAACTGTTCCTGGGACAATTCAGGAAGAGTTGTGGTAGACTGATCTCAGCTGTCAATTTTTAACACAGACCAGCACCCTTTTCTGAAAAGTAGGCATCGGTGTAAACAAAATTGCTGGGGTTATTTTATGACCCATGTTATTCAGGAGGCCAGACTGGTTGATCATATTATACAGTTCTGTTTTCATAATTTCTGAATGCATGAAACCTCACCAAAGTTTGGGAACTGAGCGACAATACTCCTAGAAGCACACCACGAGGAAAATGAACCTGTATCTATGTCTGTGTATCATCAAGGCAATGGTCTGGTTCAAAACACTTTCCGGGGCACCGTTAGTGGTGCTTCTAATTAACCATTTAATCAAAGATGTAAACTACTAGCATCTGTAAAAATTAAAATAATTCAGCCAAGCCTGTAATATAAAACACTCTTGGTAATTAGGCCAGTTGGTTGTCATCATCAGTTATGCTTTACAGGGAGGTAGAAGCCTCTCATTATACACAACACTGATGGAAAGAGATGTATGGCAAATACTTTCTAAGTGCAAGTAGTCATCTGTGACCTAAGCAACGAGCTTCGTTATTATCCTAACCTGGATTCATTGCTGAGATAGCCAATCAATTAACACAATCATACAACTAGGATCAGACAAAGCAAAATAGAATTGATATCCACAGGTCTCATTCTACACATCTTGATATATGCTGTTGTTAATACAAGCAATGGGAAAAAATATCACATAATATGTCAAAACATCTTAGCAGAAACAAACAACTCAGGAAAATACACCTGCACATCTAAAAGGTTAATCCACTGCCCTTTGCTTCAAAATAAGAAATGCAGTTCTTGGAACTCTTAACTATGGAGTGTTATCAAAACCTGAATCTGCTAAAATGCCAGGGAGTTGCATTTCTTGATATTATGAACACTGCAGTAAGAGAAAAATAAACCTCCAGGTTGCAGTGAACAATTAAAAGCCTGGTGTTCTTGTTCCTGGCTAACATTGGTTCCACACAATTGAGAATAGCAGCTGGGCTCATCCCAGAGCCCAGCACACCCTACAGCTGGGTGTTCTCCCTGTCAAGTGACTCATCTCTATTTAATATGCAGTGACACACATCGTAGAATATGGCTATAAATGTGTTCAAATGAGAGGGTCTAAAAGAAGAAGGTGGCTCAAAACATGCCATTCTGCTCTCTGGACTGTAGTATACTTCCAGGGCAGTTCAGAGGTAGAGCACAACTAGCACACTGGTGGTCAGTGAGGAATCAACCAGCTGCCTTGCACAATCACATACAGTCCCTACAGTCCAGCCTGGCCACAGAAGCCATTTGTCGGGCAGTATTTGCCACCACTGTACTGTGTATAATACTTTCTTTGTTGTTCTTTGGACATTACTCCCCTTACTGCATGGGAGGTATCTGCCTGATGGAAGGTTTAGTACTTTAGCACACACACATACACACACGTACAGCTGTATTGCCCAGAACGCAATCAGTTCCACAATACACCATGTGTGTCAGTGCAGCAGGGAAAACGCCCTGCTTGATAACACGTTCCTGCGTCTGACCTCCTGTTCACTCACTGTGTTTTGCCTGAGAAGAAAGATAGCTTGGACAGACACTGAACTCTCCCTGTTCAACAGAAATAACCTGGAAACCATTTCCTTTCTCCCCTTCCAGAACTGACCTTTTCTAATCCCTGTATGCTCTGCTGCAAAATGAGAAATTAGATTCTGCTTGTTATTAACAAGTACAGATCCCAGAGCTGAGAACAACCACAGACTAGTTGAGCCTGAAAGGAAGCTCTGGAGATCTAGTCCAGTCCCTCTGCTCTGAGCAGAGTCAACTAAAGCAGGCTTCTCAGGGCCATGTCCTGGGGGGTCTTGAATATCTCCAAGGATGCAGTCTCCTTCCTCTGTAGGCAACATGCTCAGTGTTTGACCACCTTCACAGCAAAAAAGTTTGGGTTTGTCCTGTCACTGGACACCACTGAAAAGAATTTGACTCCTTCTTTACACCCTCCTCTCAGGTATTTATATACATTGGTAAGATTCACCCTTCCACACAGCCACTCTTCTCTTGTCAGGGCCCTGAGGGCACACACAGGCCTTAGCGGCCCTGACCAATCTCACCTGGGGCCTCCCCACACACCTGCTCATGGGCCCCAGAGCCCAGCTCAGCCCAGGGGGCTTCAAGTCCTGCATGAGCTATGTGAGAGGAGTACTGGTCTCCAGTTCACCATAGTTGTTCCTGTGCCCAACCATGGACGCTGTTGATCCACCTGTAGGCTGGCTCCCTGGCTTCACCTCAGACCTGCCTCATCACCATGAACCTGCCTGATAACCTTGTTTGAACCTGGCCATGATCTCTGGGTCTGCCCTGCTCACCCTGCTGGGGCACTGTGGGACTGGGCCTTGGCTGGCAACACCTCTGCCCCGCCAGCTGTGTTATCCCCCAGAGCTCCTCATCCCGCAGGAAGCAGCCAGCCCTTGCTGCTCCCTGACAGCTCCAGGATGAACAGTCCCAGCTCTCTCAGCTTCCCTCATTTGACACATGCTCCAATCCCTTACTTGTTTTCACAGCCCTTGCTCCAGTGCGTCCATGTCCTTCTTGTACTGAGGAGCCCAGAACTGGACCCACCGCTTTAGGTGTGGCACCACCAGTGCTGAGTAGAGGGGAAGGATTAACTCCCTTGACCTGCTGACCTCGTCCAGGTCAGTAATGAAGATGTTAAACACAATTGATCAAGTCTTGTCTCCTGAGGTCCTGCCAGAGGCTGGAGTGTGTTAATAGGCCTTCATTACCCTGATGAGTTTCACCAGGGGCTTTCACCCACAGCCCTGCCCATGGGTGCAGGAGCTCCACGTAACCTCAGATCTGGACCTTGAGTCCCTGCCTGAACTATGTTGTAGCTGTATCCAGCTCTGTCATAGCTGTGCATGGCCATGGACCCTCTTGATCATAATCCTCACCGGTGGCCTGACTTCCTGGCTTGACCTTGCACTTTCCTTATCACTTGCCTCATGATGACTAGACCTGTGGATTGACTTCCTATCTTAATCTCAGACCTGCCTTGTCACCACAAACCTGTCAGATGATCTAGACTCTTGGTTGATCCCAGCTTCTGTTCCCAGGCTTGTTCTGGTCACTTTGCTCAGATACTGTTGAACTAGGCCCTGCCTGGTGGGGCTCCTGCCGTACGGGCTGTGTTCTTGTGCTTGGCTCCTGGCTCCCAGTCCCTCAGAGCAGCTGGCCCTTCCTGTTCCCTGACAGGTACACCACTAGTCACCAGCCTCCAGATGGACTGTGAGCTGCTGATCACAACTGTTTGAACCTGGTACTTAATCAGCCAGTTTTCAGTCAACCTCACTGTCCAGTTATTTAGCCCATACTTCATCAGCTTGTCTAGAAGAATGTTATGAACGAGGTTCCCTGTACCATTCACCAGTGTGCACGCATTTTCCCTCATCTTCATTTTGCTGCTGATATACCTGTAGAAGTTCTTCTTGTTGCCCTTTAACATCCCTCACCAGATTCAGATCCTGGTGGGTTTTAGCTTTTCTAACCCCATCCCCGTATGTTCTGCCAGCGTCTCTACATTACTCTAGGATAACTTTCACTTCATTTCCTGCACACTGGAATGGACCACTCAAAAATTCACAATGCTGCAACCAATAGCCTCACCACACTGCATAATAGTTTGTTTTTAAGTGCACTGGAGACAAACATAGAGACATTATAAAGCATTTGCAACAAAACATTAAGTTGGGTTGACTCTTTTGGGGGGAGAGAAGAAGAAAAAAAAAAAAAAAAGATGGCTTAGGCAACAACTTTGAAAGAAAAGGACCAAGATTTACAGCCCAATCAAAAGCCCAGAGTATCACACTACAACTTTTGTGTGCTACTATGTGCCATTGGGATACTAGGTATCAAACAGTATCATCTCTCTTTCAGAAACAACTTATTAATCATGTATAGCAGCACATAAGGAAGCTATAGTTGCTTCACTTGGCTTTTCTGATTCTGTAAGTACTGGGTACTTTATGCTAGCCACCTAAGTTCTCAGAACCATCATTCTGAAAAAGCAATGAGTAATACATTCAACGGTAAATACAGCAATTTCTGTGATAGTTTTGTTGCATATGGCTCTGTTGTCTGTGTTCCCACTTGATGTTTTGCCAGTCTCTTTCACCTGTTTTAACACTGGAAGCTGCACTGAGGTTACTGCCTGAGGGCCCATGACATGGTCCAGAACAGCCATCTGTACTATGACATGACAAGGTTCTCCTTCCTCACACTGGCAGCTGAGTTCAGCCAAAACACAGGACAGTGCTTACCTCCATAGTGCTACTTTCTGCTTACTCTCCTAAAGCCAGAACAAACTACCTGGGGCTGTGAGGCTCTGCCAAAGAGCTATCAGGAACGCAGGCCCCTGAAAGACACATCGGGAAATTCTATGTGCAGAATAACTAATAAATCCACCAGGCTACAGAGTGACCTGGTTTTTTTAACTGTAGACTTGCTAGCAGCACCAGAGACTGTAAACACAGAAAATTGTTTCATGTGGGGTTGCTGAAGAGCTCAATTTAAGACTATGAGAAAGACAGCCCTGAAGCCAGCAGTGAGCACATGCACTAAAGAGAAACAAAGCTATGGTAATTTTCCTCTCAATCTGAAACAAGCTCAGCTTTGACTTATATCAGCATATTGCAAATGCCCTGTTTTTCCAGATGTTTCTCTGAAGGGACTGGTGCACTTAAGCAGTGGACTGAACACAGTGGTAGAAGGGACAGAAGTCATGTATTACTATTATTCATCAAAGAGTCTCATCTGAGACTTTCAGGAAGATGATGACATCTGGTGCATATTGATTCCGTACAAAAACATGTATTTAGACCTCTGCTTCAGCACTGAGAAAATGTCTCTGTTCTGCCTCCATAAAGCTTTCCAGCCGATAGAAAGCAATTTTGCAGTCATCTGAATTTCCTCTAAATCTAGAGAACCCTGGCCTGCCTCTATACTCCCATTCATGCTTTTGTAGCAATACAAAGAGGTCGAATTTGTCCTCTCTATCATGCAATCTCTTTCTTTAAAAAACTAAGCATATCATACACAGTGTCTTACAAAAAAAATCCAGAGACTTGCCAAAAATGACACAATGGGCATAAATAAAATGATAGCTGGAATTTAAAAAGCATAATATATTATTAAAAAATCTTAAGCAAAACAACAACAAAAGAAACAGTGTGTATTATGTACTGTCTATGGATACAACTATGGATACAACTGTGAAAGGTAGCATGACAGCTGTAGAAAAGCCAGCTTAAACCAGGGAGCTCATTGTTACACTTTTAAGTTACGTGACAACTTTTTCTTTAATTTGAGCAATTGAGTTGGTACCTCTATGTCTAAATTACATATATGGACACTTGAATGTCCATTTGAGTAAAGAAATACTGAAACTGGGAAGTGAAAAAATAAAAACTTGTCTTCTGTGATTGAGGATCATTACAGAGTCCTAAAAACTTTATCTTTTCCTAGAAAATAAGTAAACTTCTCAGGCTCACAAAGAGCACAGTGCCAACAAATGATTAGGAGATGACTGAATACAAACCAAGCAATACTGGATTTCCTAAACTTTCCTCCATTTGTTAATATGGTATCGTACTTTGAGGACCTTATTGTAGTCAGTAGTAAGATTGCCTACCTCGGTAATGAGATATAAAAGGCCTTCTTTCTTCTTTAGATCTCAACGAAGTCACACCCTGAAGTCTGTAGCAACAGAGATACATTTTTTCCAGCCTGCCCTACTGTCAGTTCATGCTCACAAACCATTTTCTCTAGTAACCAGTCACCATTCACTACCTGAGCCACAGTTACCACACTGTCCATCACTCCCACAGACAACTGGGCATGCCAGTTGTGTTGGCTTTGTCACTGCTGGTGATTGCCCCTTGCCAGTAATTCTCAGCAGTAGGAATTCACATGGCAGCAATGGACTGGACTTGCTGTTCTGTGTCTCACTTGCCATCTCATCTGGCTCCATACCAAGTCGGAGACCATTTGCCCAGTTTTCACATGAGTAAATGAAATGCTCAGGGACTGTTCTCAGGACCTGATGCCAACTGGCATTCCACAATTCAGTCGCCTTTCAGCTAAAATGACAATACAGCTCAACTTCCCTACAGCTTCCTTCCAAACAAGCAGGACCACATCCAAACTGTCAATCAGAAATGAGCTCTGACCCAGGCTAGACCCCAAATCATGCCCAAGCACTGAAGCAGTGGTAGGTGATCCAGGCCAAAACCATACAAGGGTTGTGCAAGCAATTGCTTGTCAGTGTGTGGGTGCTTCCTTAGCCTGATTTACTCTACAAATACAGTTTTTGACTAATGGAAGCAACTTTGTAGCAAAGAACAACTTTGAGAAGAATGATCCAAGCAAAAAAAGGGTCTCAGGTACTGACTTGAGACCAGGAAGTAGAGACTCATGTCCCGTCTCTAAAACATTGTTTTGATGTGCTTGGAAGCTCAGCTCTTATTCTGTGCCTTTGTTCTCATTAGCTGTTTTTGGGTTTGTTTTTTAAGATGGTCATTACTTTTTTTTCTTTAAAATAGAGCTTACTGCAAAGAGACCGATTTTACCTGAAGACTGTATGTCGTATCAATAACAACTGTGACAACAGAACTTGCAAATCTAAGGCTGCTGATATCCATCACAGAAAGGAAGGAAAACAAGGTATCATTCTGCCACAAGGAAGGAACTCCCATCAAACCAGAGTAGCAGCATTATGTTCACAGATTCGAAAGAATTAATCAAACTTAACTTTATTTTGTGATGGCTAAATTCTGTTTTAAATGTATTCCAGATACACTCTTTTTCACTACAGTTCTCACTCTTTCAATATTACTTCCCCATTAGCAAGCAATCCTGCCACTCCTTTTGCACATACTTGCAAATTTTAAGACAATTCAATAGAAATCCACAAAGCAGCACACCAGCTTCAATGACTTGGGAAAAAACCCTTGAGGCATCTTTACTCACAAAACCTCTTCACAATAGGATATTTGTGGAGTTTTATTCTTTTGAAATCATTCACTATTTATTACATATGTTTTGGAGTTATATTATTCACGGAATCACGGAATCACAGAATCACGGAATTTTCAGAGTTGGAAGGGACCTCTAGAGATCATCTAGTCCAACTCCCCTGCTGACGCAGGAATGCCTAGAGCACATTACTCAGGACTGCATCCAGGCGGGTCTTGAAAGTCTCCAGAGAAGGGGACTCCACCACCTCCCTGGGCAGCCTGTTCCAGTGCTCTGTCACCCTCACCGTAAAGAAGTTTTTTCTTGTGTTTGAATGGAACTTCCTATGTTCCAACTTGTGCCTGTTGCCCCTTGTCCTGTCACTGGGAACCGCTGAAAAGAGTCTGGCTCCATCCTCCTCCAACCCACCCTTTAGATACTTATAAGCAAGAATAAGGTCTCCCCTCAACCTTCTCTTCCCCAGGCTAAAGAGTCCCAGCTCTCTCAGCCTTTCCTCCTAAGGGAGGTGCTCCCATCCCCCAGTCATCTTTGTTGCCCTACGCTGGACTCTCTCCAGTAGTTCCCTGTCCCGCTTGAGCTGGGGAGCCCAGATCTGGACACAGTATTCCAGTTGTGGCCTCACCAGTGCCGAGTAGAGGGGGAGAATGACCTCCCTCGACCTACTGGCCACACTCTTCCCTATGCAGCCCAGGATTCCATTGGCCTTCCTGGCGACAAGGGCACATTGCTGGCTCATGGATAATTTACTATCTACCAGGACCCCCAGATCCTTCTCCTCAGAACTGCTTTCCAGCAGGTCCACCCCTGACCTATTATTGACCATTAGTCTGTTTATTTTCAGTTTTGATAAACTGTCTTGAAGTAAATGGCTCATGTGAATTGCTGATGGCTGATACATAATTTAAAAGTAATTTTATGAGGTTTAAGTGTAAACTACTTCTCGAATGTGCATTTTTTTTCCTGTTTATAGTATGACATTTTCAGAGAATTACTACAACAGATTTTGTAACAGAAATTAATTTCTTTCTCCATTATGATTCTTTTCTCATATTCAAAGAACTAAACTGAACCAAACTCTGCTTACTCTGCTCACTCTGAAATCAGTGTGCTCTGAGCAAAGATGACAGTCACACGCTCACAGATGATGAATAGCATCCCTGCTGAGCACTGTTTTTAAAGGAACAAAATGTTTGGGCAGGATACCAAAAGTAACAGAATTTCACATAAGCAAGTCTGACAAAAGTAAATGGGGGTTCTGCATCTGCAGGGATGTGGTCCTTACAGAATCACTGAGTCGCACTTGGGGGCAGACAACTTTTTTGCTTTTTCCTGTATAAATTCAGGCAGAGACTTGTTTCTCATCTCTTTTTTAAAAAGCCTCCTCATTATCCTGTTGTTCTGTTCACCAAACCAAATTGAATTTTCATGAGGCAACAAACTGAGATTCCAGATCACGGAAACCCTCTGCTTAAAGGTACTTTTAGCAGAAGTGTTGCTGACTTGGTATTTGGGTCCTGCAAAAGACCCAGGAAGGAACTGGGCTTGTGAGGGGCTTATTAAATCCTCCCCTGCTGCCATCTGGTGCCAGGAGCAAGTAAATTACTGTAACTCTTCAAAGAGTACCTCTTACTATACCGATCCTGCGAAGCTGAGCAGCTACATCTCTACCATGTCCCTACTCCCTCCAGTAGCAGCTGTGTGAAATGAGGCTCAAACTCTGAAAACAAATGAAAACATGAGGTGCAATTAGGAAGTGCTTGGGAGACGGTATGATGCAGGAGGCTCAGACTCTCCCTTTTAAAGCAACATAACCAAGCATCCACCTCCAGTGACTTGTATGCATGCGGCATGGGAAATAAACTGAAGCTAGAAAGCTGTGCACAGCTACAGAGCTGTGACCTCACTGGGATCACAGAGACATGACGGGATAGTTCAGCCATGGATCAATACAAACTCTAGAGGTGAGGAAGAAGGGTTGTGCTCTACACAAAAGAGCAGTTCAATTGCATGTAGTGTTGCCTTGCAATGGGTGATGGGCCAGCTGCAAGCTATGGGTAAGAATCAGAGAACAGAGAAGCATGGGTGGCATCATTTGGGGTATCTTCTACAGACCATCTGATAAATAAGAGGAAACAGACGAAGCATTTTTCAGACAACTAGAAGAAGTCACATGATTTCTACCACGGATTGAAGACAATTTTTGCCACAGGTGAAAAACAAGCCAGCTGTGGGAACCACTCTGATGGACCTCTTGCAAATAAGGAAGCATTGGTCAGGGGGTTGATGGCCAATGGTAGCACTGGCAGCTCCAACTGTGAGATAGTGAAGTTTAAGGTCCTAAGAGAAGTGACAAAGACAAATAGCGGACACAAAAATTTAACTTCTGAAGGCATCCAAAACTGTAATGCTGCTATTGAATATGGTTGCCTTGCCTATTGGAAATGCTGCAAACCACCATCCACTATGAGACCTGTTTCCAGTTCCTTATAACCTCACCACATTTTAGATGTTGCAGATTTTCCATGCCAAGCATCTGTCTCAGGATGTATTCAACATCGTTAATATTTTGGAAAATTTCAGCAAAATTATTCAGCTCTTTCCAACAAGAGAATATCCTGGTTTGCTCATATTAAATTATTCTAGCAACTGGCAAACTCCTATGCATTACCAGGTAATTATTTCTTGGAGTTTACCAGTTTAAATTGCTGAAAAATCTGTATTTACAAACTACCACATCCTCTCCCACCTCAGCTATCAATCTGCATATTTTTTCCAGCTGACAAATTATGTTCCAACTCCAGGCCAGAAGGCAAAGCCTAACTAATCCTCCAATTGTTGCTCCATGTGAGTCCAGATAAAGCTGAGGCTAGGCATTAGAACCAGAAACCTTTTCTTCTAGTACTCACAGTGTGTACAGTGAGTGATTCTGCACTGCTCTCACTCCAGGTGCAAAAGTAAAGAGCTAACGCTTGGAAACAAGGAAAAGGAACAGAACCAACCAAGGAAGCTGACAGATTTGTATGAAGAGGTGGAAGAATCAGGGGAAAAAGACCAATTTCACAGAAGAGTGAAGCTATAACTAGGAAATTGGGATAATATACTTGCAGTAGAATAAAAGGAAAATGAACTGGAATAGACTTGGAATCCAGAGGGGAGATTGGACACTTATGAAGAGTTGGAAGGATGGAGGAAAGGAAGAACTGTCAGGGAGAAGGATAAGACTGGGACTTAGGAACCAGAAAACAGAAAAACAGCCAAGTAAACAAACTATTATAAGACACACACCCCCCAAAAAAAAGAAATTAAAAAACAGGCACAGGATCAAGATCAAGAGAGAGAACCTGGAGAATATGAGACTTTGTGAGTTATAGGAAAAAGACTGGAAATAAGTGGTTGTGGTTAAATGGCAGGAGAAGGGGCTTAGAGAGAGAAAGAGCTGTGAGAAAGGACAGACACTAGATTTTTATCAAGGAGACATAGCGGGCAAGCTTATATTGGTGATCAAGGGGACTGGAACAGATCATCCCTTACCAGTTCTTTTCACAGCTCTCCAGTTTTTAGGGTTTTTCTGGGTTTTTTTTGTTGCTTGTTGGGTTTTTTTGGTGGTTGTTGGTTTGGTTTTGGGTTTTTTTACAGCAGCTTTTGTTGTGAAATTTCCAGCTACCCTCCTGATTTCTGTGCAGCCTGAGCACTCAGAGATATATGGAGAGCTAATCTGTGCACACAGGTTACATAAATAGGGCAGGCAAAGGTTGCAAGAATAAGCAGAAAAGTATAATTACTTTCCTGCGGTCCCACAGCCAGTTAGTATCAAAATCAGGAACAGAATTCAGATTCCTCCTCCCACCTCTGGTGCCCAGCTCCCCAGACCCTGCTGCATTCTTCCATTTCCACACAGCGTACAAAACAGACTGACAAGACAGGCACCACTCCAGCAAAACACAGACCCGTGTAGAGAGGCAAAAACTCCTCTGCCTGCAGTCTGAACTGACGGGACAAAGGACATCTCCGGTTCATGTGCCGTGTAGCCATGGTTATTGCAAGCTGTGTACCTGAGCTAATAACCTATGCTTAGAAGAAGAAAATGGTAGCTTGACAATGTCACCCTAATGCGGCTGTTAAGAACTGAGCTGTCTTGCATCTATCCATTTTGGAGCACTACGAGAGCAATCTATATCTATCCATAAAGATATATGTCTCTGAAAAACACTGTTGCCTCCTGCAATTACATATCTGCATTGCAATGAGGATTTGTCAAGCCTGGTGTCCAATACATCTGTCCTATCTTCCCTCTGCTTCATTTGTCTCACAACAGACCATCTAAAGCACAGCTAACTGGGCGTTTCCTACATAGCTATAGCAAATGAATGAATTCTTAGTTCATACTATTATCATTAAAAGCTCTAGAAGAGTTAGCTAGGCTTTAACAAATGGGTACCAACAAATCAATGAACATGTTAAGGAATTCGACTCTTAAACAAATTTTTTATATCTGAAAAAATTGCATCTAGCTACAGTTGGTTTCTCTTTCTTCTAGGAAACAATTTCTCTAGTCTGTTTTCAGCTTCCCAAAAAGCATTACAGTTAATAATAACAAATAATAAAAATGAAATCAGCAGCAGTTGCTACAAATAAATTTAGAGAATTGACAATGCAGATTAAAAATCTTGTGTTTCCATGTGCAGAAATAACGTTAAATGAAATAGCTGCAAGTTGGGGGACTGAAAGGAAAAGTAACTGATAGAAAATGTATGCTTTGCTGGAACACCTTCCAAATCCTGGATGCTTGCAAGCTTCTGTTGCCATCAACAACAACTTCCATTTGTCATGGAATATATCATAGGTTTTTTTTTTTCAAAAGCTTCAAACCAGGAAAGTAAACAGCAATTATTTCTCTATATTAATGGACAAATACATTCACAAGTCTACATTCACCCAAATGTTCACTGGAGAACTCTAGATTTGTCTCTAAACAAACACATCTTTTATACATGTTTGTAGTCAAGTCCAACATGTTTTGCAAAACAATATAGAATCTACACAAAGAGAACTTTGGCTTTGGTCCTGCTCTAGAGACTACCTAATAAAAAATTATGCTTCTGCCTCCAACATTTTATATTAAGTCTTGTAACCATTCTCTGCTATCTCACACTGTTCTTTTATAAGGAGGACAAATTTCCCATGGCCATTATACATAAATAGATTTTAAGAAGAATGGGAAGGTTTGTGTTTTTGCAGTACATTTGATGACATAAAAGTACAGAAATCAGTCATTACATACTCTGAGCACTGTTATTATGCTGTAAAATAAAAATGCTTCGTTGTCTTTGGAGATTAACTCTGCCATTGATTCTAAGCTCAATAAAGTCAAGACCACAATCCAGACAAAAGGTCTTGACTGCATTCCTGTTTATGCTGAATAGAACTTCTTAAGCAGGAGGTTGATTGGTCATAATGGCTGTACTGAAATGAGAAAGGGTTGTAAACCCATGAAACTGGAAGAAATAACTCACAAGCAAACAGAAAATTAACATCCTGACTACCTCACCATGACATTTAAGATGCGTGAAACCTCTGATTGCCAGAGAAGAGAAGGTATTTGTCACAGAAAAATTCTAAAGCACTTCAGACTGCTTTGGGTTGTTTTCATGGTTGTTTCAAGGTAACATTTCATAGTTTCTTCAAAGATTCTAAATTTCAAATTTGTAAGAATTAGTATTCTTCACCAGCACCCTTCCATTGGTCCTCTAAGTCATGGCATATTTGCAAAGTGCATAACAATTTGGCTGCAGTTCAAACTTGCTTTTCTCTGACTTGCACCTCCTCAACCATCCTCCAACTTCCCCCATGCTGTGCTGAAAGTCCTAGGCTGAAAAGCAGCCTTCTTCTACTGAAAGGGACTTAGCAGCCTGTTTGCAATACATAAATGACAGCTCCAGCCAAATTATGATGATGCATATGATGACTGAGCATAGCAGTTCTCTTCCGTTCACTATAAGGATGTATTTTTGACTCCTTGTCCACTCCATCTCTACTCTGGTGTAGAGTCTTAGTGCATTTTTCCATTCTGGCTCAGTGCTCCCATTCTGTGTGTCCAATGGGAATCATCCACCTGTTTCAGCTTCATAAAAATAGTATTGTGTAGAGGAGCCCCTGGCTTAAACATGACACTTTTCCTTTCTTCTGGAGTCTCAAGTATTCTTCCATTGATACCAAGAGCAAAGACAGAAACGGGCAAACACCTAAGCTAAAGAAAGAAGTGGAAAACAATATGAGAGCAGCAGAACCATAGTTCAGCATAGTGGGCCAGAGGGAAGAATCAGGATAAGGGGAAAGTGACTCCTGATGACAGAGACGAAGTTGCCTATTTATCAGGTTAATTTCCTGCAGGTACATAGCTCCCAAAGAGCATAAGCTATTAAATTGCCACTACACTTCACTGTAATCTGAACATCCATAAGAAGAAGCAAGGCCAAAGAAGCAAGGCCAAAGAAGCAAGGCCAAAGAAGCTTACTGTGGTACAACCTATCACAGGGCAGGAGGAAAGGATCCAGAAATGGGAATCTACAAGAAAGTAGAGTCTGAATGGACAAGAATAATGGAAAGTCTGGAGTAAAGCCAAGCTTAACAACAAGTTGTAAGGATAATTACAGAAAGATCATGCTCTCATAAAGAAGATGGTCCCAGAAACTGAGTTGTATTTGATGGCAGAAACCAGAGTGCAAACAGAAGAAAGTCTCAGGCAGAGGAGAGGAAAGCTGAATAAGGCTCAGATTTCATGCCCTTTTCAAATCTGCAATTATCTGGAAAAGCAGTAGAAGGCAGAAAAAAAACCCTGTTTATCCTCTACTAACATGTTTGAAATTCAGTTCCTGTAAAGAAAAAATATGAATATTTTTAATACTACATCACTTACAGTAAGCAATTGCAGTTCCTAAAAATACTGTAACTTACCACACAACTGAAAATTTCCTGCCTTTCTTAACAACAGAAATACATCTCTTCTGCTTCACAAAAGATCAAAGTAGACATTGACATTCCTGCTAGGGAGTATTACTAAAAGTGAAAATCAGTGGCATTCATTGAATTTTAAACACTGAACTGGAGAGTTGTTTCTAAAATCTGTTCTGAGAAGTCATTCTTAGTCAACAGTTTCTCTTTTTACTGCATGCTTTGCTACCTCTGTTGGCCAGGCTATTACCACTGTAATACAATTTTCTGTTTACTTAATGGCACAGTATCTTGCATCTATATAATGGTGAATGGAGTAATTTTGAAGACGAAATAGATATAACGTAAAATTATGCTTAGACTGAAAAGGCCAGGTAGAGTCTCTCACTTCCCAATACTCCAAAAAGCATGACTGAACAAGACGGGGAGGTGACTAGATGCCAAGTCTTAGTGTGCCTGCTAGTTTCTAGTAGTAGTTAGCAAGGGCAAAAAACTGGTCTTTGTAAAAGTACATGGAGAGCGTTATCTGCGAAGTTATATGCCTCTGCCTCCCTTCAGCACTCTTCCTGCATGTATATTAACACACGTAAAATGTCTCAAAACCACTGAACTCTGCTACCATCAGTTCCTCCTTTCCCTACTTGTATAGGAAAAACAAAGCCACAATTTGGATTCTGTTTCCCCTGGGAAACACTGAATATTTTAGTTTGCTCTCAGTTTCCCAATCACCAAACTACTTCAGCACCTTACCCAACTTCCAGCTTTTGCCTGCCATATTTTTTGCCCCCAAAACAAGTTATAGGAAGAAAACCAGTCAGTTCAGCAATAAGAATTTGAGAACTTCAAATACTTTGTGTAGAAGTAAATAAAAACACTAACCTCTTTCATTTTTTCCAGTTCGTTCTGTAGTGCTTGTTTGGCAATTTCAACTTCTATAAGCTGCTGTCTTAATTTTTCATTTTCATCTTCTGTTACAGTACGTTTTTCTTCCACATTTTCTAACTCATGGTGAAGTCTCACTGATACATCTTTTGCAACCTAAATGAAATGATATTTCAAAAGAAAGATTAAAAGAGAAAGAATTACTGCTGCAGTGCTTTGTGCTTAAGCAGTCGTTTACAGGTTAATTCTGGGTGTTTTGCTGGAAGTGGTATGAAAGGAAACGCAGACAAGGACATCCACAGATGAAGTTCTAAATGCTTTAAAATTCAATCCAATTCTTTCCAAAAATGGTATAGTCTTCCTGTGGACTTCACTGGAAACCACATTAGAAGCTAAACCCCAATTCCTTCTTAGATTCTGTTATGCCAACAGTGAAACAGGACCGTCATTATTCCTGGAGACAGTGCAGCATCTATTTTCTCCCAACCACTGCTAGCTTATGTTTTTCAATGCACTAAGGTATGTGCCCTTCAAATACTTGAGATGCAGAAGCACCTAAAAGCAGGGTCCACTTTCTCCAGACCTACTATACCCATGCCTGGTATAGGACCACAAACAGACACATCTTTATTTTGACGCTGCTAGTTTCTCTGTCCTTCATGAACAGTATATGTGGCATTTACTACTATTGGTTAATTTAAAGAGTAAAATATGAACAAACAACATTTTTACTGACCTAGTTCACCTACATGATGTCCAGTATTTTAAACGAAAATGAACACTAAGGTTTTTGCTTTTTTCTTTTTTTTTAATGCATTTTCACAGGAACAGAGCTAAAAGGTACATGCCGAGATCTAATTCCTCTTCTTCATGTAAAAAAATGAGAATTTTGCCATTCAAGCCACTTGCACTGTATTTTGTGAAACCACCACAAACTATAATCATGCACCAAAAATATTTAAATATACCCTAATCACTGCTATGATGGTGATTTAGACACATAGTTTGAAAAGCCTAATTTCCTGCTTTTTTTAGAACATTGGAAAGTATAATTAATCCTTCTTAGCATTAGCTAGGGGAGCTCAGAGAGCTATCCTTTATGGCTTTCACTAGAACGATCTTTACGTTTGTATGTCAAAGAACTCTCTTTGACATACTAAAAACTCTAAAGAAAAAAATAATAATTGTAAGCATGCAGTCTTGAAGAATCCGATCCATCAGAAAACAGCAGCAGCTAGTGACTCGGCCTCCCCTGACAAGAAAGCCAGTGTGTGTGTGAATTACAGATACAATACTGCAGTGTAGCACAAGATCATTCAATAACCTCCCCCACTGCATGCACGCTCAAGACACATAATGCCCAACAGAAAGAGAGTGGAGGGGAATTTCAATTACAACCATACTCCAAGAAGACTGCAGGATGAGCCAAGAATCACACCACAGGGCAGTATCTTGATGTCTTTTCCTGCGCTCAGTATTAAACTGCTCATCTGGCTGTCCAAGCAAAGTAAATGGAAAATCATAGGGGACATTTTTAACAGCGTCCTATCAGATTCTGTCTTCGGTCCATAGATACAGTCTGTGTCAGTAAATACAACAAAATTACAGAATCACTACTGGTAGTGATTTTTTGACACAAGATTTGGTGGAGTGGCAATTAATGCAGGGAAATACTACAGAGCATTCTAGATCATATGGGAAACGTGACTCACTTATGCAAGACTGTATCTCTGAACAATCAAGTCCCCTAATATATTACCCATGCAGAGACCTGCACAGGAGTTACAGTTATGGTTAGCCAGCACCAGGAATTCAATTAGGCAGAAATTTGGCATTAGATGTTCATCCCTTGTCCAAAGTGGAACACATTCATGACCTGTGGGAACGCTTTGCAAAAACGCTATTCCTTTCCAAATAGTCCGTTGTATGGTTATTGGGAAAGACATGGGAGAAATCCTAATTAAAGAGAGGCCTTTGTCCAGCCCGACCTAAGGCCTTACCTGCTATCTCCCATCTTGCAGGCGAGCCTCTCCCAAGCCCTGTGCATGTGTTACCTGCTAACACAAAGTACCATTGAGCCAACAAAGAAATCAGCTCTGAAGCTGGAATCACAATATTCCCTTGGGACATGAAGGCTCACGTTCAAATTCTGCCTGCAGAGGCGCGTGTCTCAACTATTCACCTAAGCACCACTCTGAGTGTGCAAAATGTCCCTTGCTTCGATCAGCAGTTCCACCTGACCCCTGACAAAGGGGTCATTTTGCTTCTGACCAGGAAGACAGTATTTTGTCAAGGGCCACGTGAACAGCTGTACTTACAGAACCACCAGGGCCACAACGTCAAACGTGGGTTTTGAATACGCACAGGCAAGGAATATCAAACAGAAATACAGAGAAGGATATTGGCATTTTAAATTGGCATTAGTGAGAAAATTACTGGAACGTGTCTTGGATGGCTGTCTAAATTTTAATAAGAACAATGTCAAGCTGGAAAATTTTCAGAAAAGATGATCCAAGTCTGCAAACCAGGCTTGGGAATAACAGACTCTCAACCCATTATACTTATCAGAAAGAAGTTTAAGAATGACCTTGTTCTTGATCATGTATTAAATTAGCCTTTTCAGCTGCAGTCCACTGAATCCAACAAGCCATAGGTAACTAGTCCTATACAGAGGACAAATGTTGCTATACAGAGGCCTCTACTTCCATGAGAAATGGAGGGAGACCTGTCAACTGAAAAAAGTTTAGGGAGTCCTGATTAAGTAGGAATCTTAACAAAGTCCAGTGGATAGAAGCAGAAATTAAGCAACTTCCAACTTGTGCAAGAAAGGGTTTTTTATGTAATTAGACGAATCTGGAATGGAGATGATGGATATTTTACCAACAACAATCTTTAAACAAGGACTTTTTTTCCTCAATAATGGGCTGTGGTTCATTCAGATGTTACGGATTAAATACAGTTGATTACACACTGAAATTTGATGTGTCTATGGTTTCAGGTGGAAAATCCTGCCTTCACTGAAGAGAACAGCAGTTTTTCCACTGACACCAATGCAGTCAGGATTTTGTGTTGTGACTCTGCAAGTACTCAATCTACCAGTCCTCTGGAATCTTTACTAAATAGAGGATAGTAATCACCTCAAAGTCAATGGGATGATTCAGTGAAGTTGGTTTAATTTTGTGGTGGTAGGGTATGTTTTGCGTTCATCATAAAAGATCCAAAACCTCTAGATCCTAATTTGTATTTGAGTCACTCCTTGCACATTAACTTTACAAAAAATGATTGGACTAAAGCTGAAGATAGCCTACCTATGTACTGAAGGGCTTCTACTACCAAGGTATGCTTGGCCATTGCTATCCTATGAGCTACACTGGGTGCACAGTGCACGACAGAACGGATGGAAATGCCTGAGTCATGAGGACCGCGAGCATGCTCATGTCTCCCTCTGAGGCTCTCCCTCCCCTTGACACCTGCTCACATCTGTACCTTGAGGTCCTGCTCCATGCTGCGCAAGAGCTCGCCGTCAATCTCGCCGGTCTGGGCATAGCGGAGCCTCTTGCGCTCGGCCTTGCGCAGCCGGTACTGAAGGATCCGGCAGTTCTTGTTGGCTCGCTCCAGTTCATGGCGCATTTCTTGAAGCTGACAAGCGTCCTCCTCGAAGAAACTGTCCCTCATCTCGTCCATCTCTGTCCTCAGCTCATCTATCTCATTCTGGCACCGGGGCAAGAAGGGGACAGGGATGCCACAGGTGGGTCAAAAGCACAAATACCAGCGCGTATAGGGGAAGGTGGCCAAAATGGAGCTCCTGCCCACAGGGACACCAGCTAAATACAACCCAGCTCATTAAAAGCACCGCAAAGAAGCCAGGAAGTGGCCCCACGACAGGGCCATCTTAACTCTGCCTCCAGCGCTAGTGCCGAGGGAGAGACCGCCGGGGAAACCCTTCCCGGCGCAGGGATGGGGAGGCCGCCCGGTCCCCGCCCGGCCCCGGTTCCCCCTCAACCCCC
>VYXH01011288.1:253047-294444 GCA_013397275.1 Burhinus bistriatus | reverse complement strand
CTCTGCTGGAGATGGTAACCCTCTGGTGTTATTTATTCACGGGAATACAGGGACTAACGGGCCATTGACCGTTTACTCATGTCGTGGGCAAAGCCCAGAGGTGGTCATCTCTTTCACCTATTTTATCATGAGGTGAATTTACCTTTGCTCTGAAGCGCCTTAGAGGGCTCTTAAGACTTTGCACTTGAAGTCTTTCCCAAATAGAGACAAAGAAGAGCAGAAAAAAGGGCTTTCTTTCCTTTCCCTTCCCCTGCCCTCCAAGGAGGGAATATTTCCATGTGATGGCTGTGCGTGGGAGAGTCCTGGACCCACCTGTGTCTGTGTGTCTGCGTGAACACCCGGCAAGAACAGGCTCAGGAGAAACAGTGCGTGGGTTGGAGTCCTTCTCGTTCCTCCTGCAGCAGCTGGCAGGTCCGGGTGAGGTCCTGGGCTCTGCTGCAGCCCCTGAAAGTGCTTCCTGGGCGGGAGGGGTGAGGGGGCCCGGCCCAGCCCGGCACTTTGCTCCAGCCGCAGCAAGACAGGGTTTCCGGGCTGGAAATTCCTCCCGAGGGATAATTAACTGAGGATTTTGTGCCCATAGGTATACCAGAATATACATACATGCATACATGTATACATACATCTATATACAAAATATATTTACACAAATACACTATACATACATATATATGTAAAGGTGTGTGCATACACACATGTGAACACACATATAAAATATACATATATATATATATGCATGGTTTTATACATTGCATGTAGATATATATACATATCTGTGAGGCTTGTGTGCAGGGCTTGGGGCAGGGTAAGCTCAGGAGAGACCAGCTGCCCCCTTTCCAGCTGCCCCTACCCCACAGCCCTCTCCACTTCTTCTGGCATGACAAGCAGGAGCCAACACATCTGAAACAGCATATCCTGGGATGTGGAAAGGTACTCCCCCTACCTGCATGTCCTCCTGCCTTGAGCCCAGGGGCTGCACGAGCTGGATACATACAGATTGGATGAGTTAAGGACAATCAGAGAAGAGGAAATGGAACATGCTGAAGAAGAAAAACACTGGGATGATGAAAAGTTACTTTTTGTATTCATAGTACTTAATGATTTAAGTTGGGCCTTTGAAACTCACCATAAATATTGACTGCAGTCATACCAACTAAACAGAATAATTGGTTGAAACACGAGGAATGAAAATACAACATATTTCTGGAGTTGGAGCTGAGAAATAAACCCAGCATATTGATTTTTTCCTATGAAAGCAGTGGATAGATTCTGCTAGAAGAATGCCTAGGCTCCCTGTCTCAGTATATATACAGAATAACAGTGATGAGGCCATCACGATAACATAACATTTTGTCTATAGGATACTCTCCAGAAGGACAAGCACAGCAGTCCCTACCTTTAAGCACTGGGCAGCAACTAGCATCCTTTCTGCTCTCTTGGTGTTGTCTGGATGGACCTTCTGTGGTAAAACAAAAATAGGATGTGATCACATCTCATACCACCTACAATGAGTTTTATTCTGCTTTTGGAAAGATACAGATCCTTATTGCCTCCTAGTAGTGTTCAAATGAAAACCAGGTTATCAGATTATCTTCACCCATATCGTCAGGCCATATGTCTGATGGTAGAGACCAATCTTAGAGTAGAAAAATTTGCCCATCTCTCAGTGTCATTTGGGATTGTTGACTTTCTTCTCAAAATTTTTGTTCTGGCTAAAACTCCAGTGCTGACATAGTTATAAAGATTGACATGGGCACAAAAATGCTTCTACTCATATCATTTACTTTTTGCAGGAGAATGGGTGTAATCCACACAAGCTAAGGCACTCTTTTGCTCATAAAAGCCCTATTTCCATTAGGAAATTTGCTACTGGATCTCTGTAGGCATTTTAAATGACCACCCGGTCATGATATAATAGATATAATCATTATATCTACCCTAGAATAAGTCCAGTACGAAGAGACCTATACAGAAAACTTATCACAGTAAAAATTCCATTTCTTATCAGATTCTGTTGTAAGTTCTCTAAAAACCTGTGGGTGGAAATAATACACAGAAAGGTCTTAACTTCACATAGAAGACGAGGGGCTCTCCGCTGACTACTACCATTCATGGTGCTGAACAGTTGTATAAATACTTTGGCTCAAATGTCAGTGGTAAGCAAAACAATGGAAATAAAATATTAGAGATTATTTAGGGAGAGGTAGAGAACAAACTAGAAGACATCATTATTGCTCCAGTGTAATTCGATGGTACAGACAGATTTTGATTACTGAGAGCAGTTTTGGTCCCCCATCTCAAACCAGGTATGGTGGAAAGGAGTGAGGTACAAGAGAGGGGCGGCCAGGGTCTGAAGTGGCTCTACTCAAGGAGTGACTAGGTCTGATAGGAGTCTTCAGGCTGGAGACAGGGTGACTGAGGAGAAATAGGACACAGGTCCCTACAACCTTTAGTAAGGAAGGTAAACAAGGGTAAAAGGTTCACTGTTACTCACAGTCTTTTCTCATACAAGTAGTGCAAAGATGCAAATGTGAATGAAAGAAACAAGCAGGTGACTGATTCCAAAAACCAGAAAAGAAAACGGTCCTTGTGGTTAAGCTATTCAACTCCCTGCCAAAAGGTGTTGTGAATATAAGGGTCTACATGGGTTTAAAAAGAAATTGAACAAAGTCATGGAAGAAAAATCAGTTGGGGACAACAAAGTCAAAACATGTAGCTCAAAAAAACTCTCCAGTGAAAATTTTTTAGACCTGGGAAATTACCTGGGAGAGGTATCAGTATGTGTTTTTGCGTTCTCTTCTAGCATCCACTATTGACCACAGTCAGATACCTATCAGTAAACAAAAAGATCTTTGATCTGGTTCCATAGGAAAATTCTTATCCTGTTAGTATCACCCTCTAGTTTTGCCTCTCTCTCCCGCCATCTTTTATTTTCTTCATTTCTTTTTCATTCTTCCTCCTTAGATTTCTTGTCATGCAGAGCATTGGTAACCTGCTGCACCCTGGTAGAGCGTACCTATGACTTTTTCAGTACTTTTTTGCCTTCAATAGCTAAAAGTGCTTTGTCTCAAATTAGAGCTGTGAATACCTTGTTTTCTAGTCCCCATTATTGCTTGCTCATGTAGAGACATTTTTTTATTCGGCCTACGATTGGATTTAGTCGAATGCAGTTGTGCAAGAGATGAAAGGACACCAGACTGAAAGAGGAGGAGAGGAAAAGAAAGGAGAGGAAGAATTTCTCCTCCAAGTAGAGTTTCAGTTTAAGCCATATTGGTTTTTTTCCTAAGTTAAGATGAGAATCCTGTTACATAACACCCTAAAAGTATGACCCAAGCATGACCTGCTAGCTTTCAGCAGAGAATATTTTAACAACAGATTTCAGAAGCGGGCTGGAGAGGACGCTTTTCCAGGAGGTTGCCTGGGTGGCACGCACTTGCTGTACTTCTACTGCTTTGCTTACTCACCTCCTCTGCCCTCTTGGGAATATGCTGGGTTATGCTGAGGCAGAAAGAGGAGCTGCTGGAGCGTGCTGTGCTAGTTCATGGTACTGGCACTGCCCCAGCTGGCACAGGCTGCAGCTTACCTCCCTGCCCTAGGAGATGTGCCGGACATGACTAATTATACACCAGACCAGAGCCCCTTTTCACTGTCCATGAAAAATTGAAAGTTTGAGACTTTAACTCACCAATTTCTAACATGTTGACTAAATGACCCTGATGTCTATTGTACCAAGCAGTAATCTGAGAATAAACAATGACTACTTTATAACTGTTCTCTTTTCTTATTTAGTTGGAAATGGAAAAGCTTTCCAGATGTACTGCATAGCAGAATTGTACAGCACCAAATCATGTTATTTCAAAAAAGAAGAAAGTTTATGTTAAGGAAAAAGCAAAGCTAAGAAACAAATAATATTTAAGTTCACACAAGTCATCAAATAGAAACATGTTAACAGCACCAAGTAGTTTGTTAAAACAGGCATATTTCGGCATACATGTTTGACCAGATCATTATATAAAATCATGGTGGTCCTGGTTTTCGTGTCTTTCTCCTTTTTCCTCCTTCTCCTCTTTAGTGGCTGCTCCTCAGCCAGACACAGCTATAGCATGGCACATTGAGACTGCACCTTCTCTTCATCCACATCTTCACACCCACAGACCCCAGCAAGGGGTTGGGATGCCCCAACCAAAGGGACAGCGATACCATCTGCACCCTCCCGGACAATTCATCCCAATGGGAGAAGCAGGTCATGCTGCTTTTCACTGCTATGTAAAGGAAACAGCTTCAGCCTTCGTATCTGTAAGGGATCTCCTATATCCCAGTTCAGGAAGTCTGTATGTCATGCACTGTGTCACACCTGTCTTGGTTTAACCCTTCTGTTCCAACACCTGGCTGGTTTCTCAGCCTCACAGTGGTGAGAAAACACACAAAAAAAATGAAATTGTAATGAAAACTAGCGGAATCTTTGTCTCTGTCAATGGAGAATAAAACTAGGTGAAATTAGGTCTGTGTCTTATTAGAATTCAATTCTTTTAGTTATAAAATAAAAACTTAGTTCTATTTTTGCTATCAAATATTTCATCCAGCCTTTCTGAAGGTTTCAGGAAGTTTTATACTGCTGCTTTTTATTCCTACAGAAATCAATTGTACCTATTGTTCAGCAATAATGACAGAACTGAGCATGCCCTGAAACAGACCAGTGTCACTCAACCATTTCTAATGAAAAAATGACCTCTACCAGTCTCTCCCTCTCTCTCCTGGACTTGCTATACCTTATGTTACTAGAACAGCTGAAAAAAAAAATTGGAACTTAAAGCATTATTTACACTGAAAAAAGTCTCTCTGTATCACTGCGTTTGCTGCTACTCTACTTTTTCATATTCAGAGGATAGGATTGTACCAAACTTACATAAATCCTATCATGCATGCATATATCTGTGTAGTCTATATATTGCATTAGTATCTAAAACTCATTGATTATTCAATGAGGCTAATAGGAGAGGAAGAGCACAGAAAATTTTATAGCTAAGACTGCAGGAATGAAAGCCAAAATACAGAATTTCTCTAGATTAATCAGTTTTGTACCCTGTCTTATTGCATTTTATATAACATGCTTACTGACTGCTGAAGAAAAAAAAAAATATTCCTGTTTGGGCACTAACACAGTACCAATATGTTCAAACGGCCATTTCCAGGGCGGGATTTCAAATCTAAAGGACATTGATTACAGGTAACCTCAGAGCTCTTCTCTAGCATTGAACGGATGTTCTTAAAAGAAGTTAATCATAAACAGGCTGTACTCGGGGGCCTGTTTGCTTCCTCCCACGAGGGATGCTGTGCAACAAGCAGTGCCTCGCACTGTTTGGTGGCCCATGGACAATATGAAGGTTTTGTTGCTCATCTTTATCTTTAAAGTCCTCATCATGACTTGCTCAAGCAGGTTGCAGAACTTCTTACCCCATTGTGCTCCACCACAGCTTAAAGTGATAAGAGTAGTTCTAGCATCCTGGGAGGTTTACAGACTCCTTCCTCTGTGCCTAAAGAGAGTTTGGGAGAAGTAAGGCCATCCCAGTCTCATACATCTGGTGACCAACAAGGCAAAGTCCTTTCTAGAGGTCTCCACAGTAGGGAATTTTTCTTCATTAATCTGTTACAACCCAGCAGTTGGACATTGCATCAGTCAGGCAAGTGTAAAATGAAGCTGCACAACTTTAAAGGCACTAAAGTGCCCAGTTTCCTTTGACTGCTAGGGGACTTAGGCCCTTACCTTAAAAAGGCAGGGGCTGAAGGGAGGAAACAGGTGATGAAACAGTCTGCATTTTATTAGCTGAGAGGCTTGAAAGTGTTTTATTTTTTATTTATTCCTCCTTTAATACTAATTAAATTTTTATTTCCTCCTTGTTAATTTGGGATGTTTGTTTTCATAAATTGAGGATGTGTATAATTGTTTAGGCTGGAACTGTATCTTGCTGCTCTGACTTCCAGGCGGCATCATGTTGCCAAACATATACAGTTCCAGATGCAAAATTCAACACAGATTTTCCAAAAGGTAGTGTTAGACAACTGGTTGCCTTTCCACCTATGGGTGCCTCCTGAATTACTCTCTGCCTTATTGTCATCTTCTTACTGATAATCTGTCTTTTTATTTTGTCTCTAGTCTTACTGGCAATTATTCACTATAGCTTGTATTTCAGGATCGGTGGATTTTTGTACAGGTCTAAGTTATTTGTGAGCTTAATGCCATTTTCAGAGGTGACTCAAGGACTAGGAGCTTTTGAAAATATTGGCAAATTTGTCTCTGTTTTTTATTCTCCTAAACACCTGTGAGAGCTCAACGTAAGTAATTTTGAAAGTAAGTTTTTTCATTCCTATGTCTTAATGGATTTTGATTATGATGAGCTGATATTTCATTTGTTAAATTACACTTGCAAAAGCTAGGAAAAAATCACTGTACTTAGGCAAGCTGAAAATTAATAAATCAATAGTGAATCAGATCCATTGTTCACCAATTTGCTGGGCTTTCTATCATGCCTGTTATGCTGTTATCTGCATCCTGGATCACATCCAAGCCTCTTACATAATGCCCTGGTGCTTTTGGAGAAATTAGGGGACTTCTGGCACATATCAAAATAGTAAAATCAGGATATCAGGTTTTCCGCCTGATACAAGTGCCATGGAAAAAGCTCTATAGGTGTATCGAGAAGTACCTATAACTGGTTCACTGCATGGCTTTTGATTCAGGGCCTGCATATTTGAAGAGCAATTGAGAAAATTATTTGCCACAAATATCCTTCCTTGTGTCTGCTGATATTGCTCTACACAGCTTTGAACGACAGGCAGTGTCGACTGGCTGTGACTATACCTATAACAGCTTCTGTGCTCTCTCCAGGCTGCGGGAGAGCAGCTCAGTGTGCGAATGAGGCCAGAGTCCCTGTTTCTATGGTGACTTCACCCGCACGCGTCACCCCATCAAGCAGCCCCTCGACGATGTCATCGTGCTGGTGGGGGGCAGGGAGAGGAGGTGGAGGCGAGGAAAGACGAGCCTGGGAAATCAGAGTTGGTGTTTTGTGTTTGTAGCCTTTATGGTAGTCTTGGAGGGTCGGAGAATGGAAATAGGAGAGATCTCATTCCTTCAGGGCAAGCTCCGGGAGGACGCTGGGGTCCTCTACCCGCACTCCCTCCTGCACGCTTTGCATCTCACAGAAGCACAGCAGAGACAAGGTGCTGACAGCCTGATCTTGTTTGGAGTCCCAGTGGAGCAATGTTATTCAGCACAGCACATCTACTCTGGTGTTAATTCTATTACAAGCGAAATAACAATCAGGCTTTGTGGAGTAAGGGCAGGGCAGGTGACATTGGAGTCCAGCAACAAGGCTCTGGGTCACATTGGCACAGCAAAACGTAAACCCTGGACAGCTGATGCTGCTTCCCATGGAGAATCACAATGTTGCAGGACAGATCTAAGATAATACTTTATTGATCTGAGGCGCTAGAGACCATGATTAAAGGGTACCCTTAAGCTTAAGGTAATGCCTCTGGGTTGGAAAGGGTGCTGCTGAGTAAATCTTTCTCTCTTCTCCAAGTCTGAGTGTGGGGTTAGCTTGGTATCCATCCCAGCAAAGTCAGCAGTAAATCCAAGTGTTTCTGTTTGGCCTACCTAATCCATTCTTAATGAAATATATACACAGGAGAGGATGCCCCACAAGTTTCATTCATTACTGAGGGAGAAAGACCAAAGAAGGCACATAAACTTTCCCTGCTGTAAATCCATACTTGCTCAAAAGAACTGTCACCTGCTCTTTCCAAGCTCACCCTCTTTTCCCATGCTCCAGGTTGTCTTGTAATTGTGGAAGAGGCATGTGTAGGAAGCAAGAAAACCTCATATTACACAGATATCCCTCAAAATCTTCTGGGACTAAATTTTGGCTCCACTGAGGTCAATAGTCATTAAAATGGCCAGCCCCAAACATTAGGATTCCTTGGCCATTTTCCTCAATGTCTCCTCTAAGCTGGCACAAGACTGTTCACAATGATTTGAGTACTGACTGATTTAATTTAGAAGCTTTACTAAATAAGCTGCTATAAAGCAAATACATCTTTTCAAATCACTGATTATTTCCTCCACAATTAGAAAAAAACCAATGTTCTGTTCACTTGAAATGCTTTATATAACCTGAGAAATTCTGTGAATCATAATAATGATTTGTAGTACCAATTCCCAAAGAGATTTTAGGAATGGGTTTTATTAAAACAGCAGTTGTTTTTGCTGTTCTTGCATGTAAGAAATTTTTGTATTACAGAAAAAATATATGCAAAATAAAACTCACTTAATGCCATGAAGTAGATGTTCCCAACTTTATAATGAAGCTTTTCTTTCGAGAGGAAGCACTGTAGTTACTGGAAACGAAGAGTCTCTGTGCTCGGTTGGGACTGCCAAAGCTCAGGCGCAGAGCAGTGCACTCTCATCTCCTGTTTGATGCTGGCTATGTACTACGTGACTTTCAGTGTCACAGTCTTCTAAAGTCATGATAATATTCACTGCCATCTCTTCCTCTCTTACCTTTCAGATCTAATCCTGGAACAAGTGATGAAAAACAGATTAACTCAGGGAAGTTAAGTCCCTTCTGTCAGAGAGGATTGAGTTCTGGGTTTTTTGGAAGAGAAGGGGGGAAAAAGGGAAAAAAAGAAGCATTTTCACCAACTTTTCATTTGTATATACTTCCCATTAATCTGTAATAATTAAACAAAAATCCTAACTGAGTCAAAGCAGAATTTAATTTACCATACTCCAGTGCTGAAAACTTCACTATCATTAAAGTGCACAAAAAGACACATGTGAAAACTTTTCTTAGCCCAGAATCTCCCTCTTTCAGCAAGAATGAGTGGCTTCTTCAGCGACTGCTGTGGTGACGTTCTCTCTCATTGCAGGATGTTTCGTGAGCCATCGGGAGTTCAGGCGCTGAAGTAGGAATCCGATTTGACTATGTTTGTTTTTATAGCCTTTCAGCCCCATTTTCTAGGCCGTATGTGAGAATTTCATAACTATAATAAAGCAGTTAGATTGGATTGTGCTCCTGCAAAGACGAGAAATTGAGGAGCTGTGAAGCAGCCTCATTGTACGACTTCCCAGAGAAAGGAATGCTCCCGCTAGCATCCTTCTCCGCATACCGGAAAAATCGAATAGTTTCCCCAGATGCACAGAGGAGGATGTTGATCTCTCCATAAAGCAACTGGAGACATACACAGGAAACTGTAAGGAAGGTGTTTGATGTATACTGCTGCTGAAGTACTACTGATGAAACAGAAAACGATGGGCCCAAGTGCAGGGAAGCCTTATTTCCTATCACAGGAGGCTGAAGGTGTGTACGGGGAAGAAGTACAAAAGTTCAGCTGTATATTAAAATATTATTGATGAGGGCATGAGCTTAGGACACAAGAGATGACAGAAAAGTTTTGCTGAGAATGAGAATGTCGTTAAGTCAGAACTTCTCTAGTTTGGTTAAAGGGGTAGCAGCTTCGTTCCCCGGTTACACTCTTACAATCATACTTATAATCATACTTAATCGACAGGGACCAGAGTTGCTCTCAGGCTCTAGAAGAGCATTATAAACCCCTGTACTCTAGTTTGATAATGCTAAACTTCAAGTATGCTGAATTCTTGCCACTGCAGATCTCTCTTCTCTTCTACAGCAACAGCAGCTGCCCTCACAGCTGCTCTGCCGTGTCTTATCTGAGAACGTAAATCTTTGCTACAGTGGTGGTTGCCTTGGACAGGGCTTCTCAAAGATGCTTTGCTGGGTCTGCTCAACGATTTCCCTGAAACCCACTCATTTTTGCAGAAGCCTGCTGCGTAATTTTAACCTCTTTCTTTCTGTGCTCTACTCGGCAGTCTTGCCACAGTCTGCTCCGTGCCTCTTGGGACACTGAGGATCCAGACACCTTCACAGGCAGCAGCGTGACACTTCCGAGGCCCTGCAGGCAACAGCCACGCAAATCGTCCCACTACAGGAATCAGAATCGGATTCTGCCAAAAGTCCAACAGTGCAGGATTACTAAACCCAGCCCTGTGTCTTATGTTTTTTATATGCATTTTCATGTCTTTTCTTCTTCAATGTAGACAGTAAATGAAAAGGACCTGCAAGAACAGAAACGACATCTTAGAAGAGATGGGTAAGTTGCATACAAGCAGAATGGCTGTACCTTTTTCTCCCCTGTATTAATTTCAGGGGGTGTATATATTTTCAGGGGGTATATATATTTTCTTAGACACTACAAATGCTTGCTGCATTTTGTCTCTTTCTTGATTTTAGATCAGAATTAAGTGAACACTGTGATTACTAGGTCTCAAATTAGTGAAATACCATAAGACACATCATTTGCGAAAGACAGACGTAACTGTTTTCCCACATATAATGCAACAGAAAAATGCAGATAGATATTTTGATATCTTAACGACTAGGCAGTGGAAACAACTTCTGTCATTTCACTGTAAAATATCAGTACTGTTAATGAATGTTTTTATTAACATTATGCTGTAATTAATAATACTAATACATTAGGTAAGGTGGGTTTTTTTTTATAGAGCAACAGAAGACTCAAGACATCTGTCAGATGACATCATCATCTAGGAACAGAGGACATGTGGCTGTTATTTAGCACCATGCCTCTTTTCTTTGTCAAGTCAAGAACTAAGCAGAGACACCCAGTTCCCCCATGTATCTTGGTGGGCAAACCTTGCAAAGCAAGACCAGAGCAGTGATGGTGAGCCAGAGCCTGTCAGAGCCGGGGGGCGAAATGCAAACCTTGCAGGGGTGAGGCAAAGCCCAGCACAGATCTTCACTGCTGCCTGTGTGTCTGCCTCAGTTCTCGGGGGAATTTAGGATCTGAATTCTTCTTGAACATCCCTCTGTTCCAGGCTGGGGTAGAGACAGTACGAGAAGCAGGAGATACTAAGAGATGTTGTCTCTCACCTCTGTCACGTAGGGGCAACACTGAACAGGAGCAGCGGGCACTGTCAGAGGAAGACTCCTCCTGGCTCTCCTTTGAGGAAGGTAAGAAGGAGCAGGGGGATGGAATAGGTCATTCTAGGAACAGCATGTGACAAGCAGGGTATAGGGATGCTGCTAACCTTGACGTGTTATCTGGCGTCACTTGAGAGCATGCAATGGGTAAATCGTGCCAAGCAAAATAAACATAATCCAAGGGCATTAGTACATTTCAACCTTAAGCAAATGAGCAGATTGACTAAATATATTTAGGTATGAAGGAACAGGTAGTTTTATCCACTAAGACCTCTAATACTTAATCAGTGGTTTATACAACTTGGCTCAGTCACATTCCTGAAAATTAAGAATTTATTGTGCATCCAGCTAGTGGATAGAGTTTGTCTCTGAGTAGTGGCTTGTAAAGTCCAGAAGACTTTACAAAAGTATGAGTCTACTTTTCACCTTGCAACACCTCCCCAAAAAATGACCAGAAAAGCGAAAAGCAGTTAGATTTAGGCAGACAGCTCACCTTTTGGAAGTGTTCAGCTCTTGGTGAAGAATTTTTTAAAGCTACATCTTGTCAACATTACCAAAGCTTTGGCAAAGGATCAGACTGATTCTTCAAGCAAGTTTAAAGCATAACTCAAGCCCATGTGCCCTCATCAATTACCCTTTCAATTAGTCTGATTCAAGCCATTCAGATAATGGTGACTCGCACCAGTGATGCGAAATGATCACATCTATGATGGCAGACTTACTTCCATGACTGCCTGGTGAGCACATCAGTGCATAGGCAGTGTTCCCTGATCAGGGACTTCTGAAAACTGAATAGATCGATACCTCCCTGAGACAAGAGCAACTGCTAGTCTGCCTCCCAGACAGCAAAATTTGGGATTCTCACCTTCAGTTTTTCTGAAATTGACGAAAAACTCATGAACATGTCAACAGGGACTTGTCTGTATCTATAGCTATAGCTATCCTGAGACTCAGATTCACTAGTCAGCGGTTGAACAGTGACACAAAGACGTGAAATATGTAAAAGACATCACACATACAAGGGTCAGAGAGATCAGAGGAGCTATTTCATATAGGAAAAACAGAAGTCAGAATGACTCCAAAGTGTGTTCCTGAGCCAAAGCCTTTTTCTGTGTACTGCCACATTACCTGGCCGCAGAAATTTCCTCTGGATCAAAACCAAGCTGACTTAGTTCAAGCATGATATGTGATGCTTCTGCCAGTTTAAGGTATTATCTTGACTGCAGAAAAAGAGCTAATACCTGATCCAGCATAAAAACTGCTGGGCAAAGTTACTTTTTTACCAGTTTTTAAAAGCACTTTTGCTGACAAAGATTTGTTTAAAAACATTCTGTAGGACATTGCTGCAATATTTTTGATCTAGCACAAGGAGCCCTAAAATCAGATGTACCCTTTCACTACAGCCGTCTGCCAACAATTGCTGACTGGGAGACGAATGTGGATTTTTTACTTATGTGCTAAGATTTGGTTTATCTGCATATTTGCCAGTGTATTAAAACCAAGTTGTAGACCAGTCTTCAGATTTAGTTAGGTAGGTAGGTAGTTACATGTGGAAGTAATAGTGATTGAAAAGTTATATAGCATCATCTAGTGGTCATATATAAATTTGCAGAAGCCTGCAGTTTCGCCATCCTTACTCGTTCAGATTGCCTGGCACCAGTGCTGACTCCAAAGGAAAATGTGAGATAAATTCCTTATTTCCAGCTGTCAGCCTGTGGACTTTGGGGGGAGGTGAGGGGAGATCATTGGGTTAGAAGTTGTGTTGTGCCCTTCCCACACAGCTGGCATTTACAGTTCAGTTGTGAAACAAGAATATAAAATACCTTATTGCAAGTTTTTTTGCAGATGACATTACGCCAAAGAATTTTGATGTGGGACTTCACTATAAGGTAAAAACCCAGGATCAGAGCCTGTCTTTCATTCTGATGTACTTAGACAAAATAAACTATAATACTTTACCTTTTAATTACTAACAGGAATCCAAATCTTCTGGCTCCAAGGCTGAGCTTTAAAAATTAAATTAATGAGAAGAAAATGCAACAGAAATCCAGGAGAAAGTTACAGACATCAGAAACCTGCCTTCTGTAAAGCTTGGCTGTTTATGTTCACTGTTCTGGAGGGGTTTTGTCTTCTGCCTCCTTCTTGGAAGCTTAAGATTTCAAGATTTCAAGATTTTATGATTGGTTGTGCTTAATTGTGTACCACATTAGTATGTATAGATTGGACTGTAGCAAGGTCTATACTAAAGCAAAAGAATTCCCCCTGGTCTTTCATTTAAATCTAGGCTATAGTGTAAGGCTTTCTTATACCTGTGCCAATGACTCCTAGTCATCTCTAACTATTCTCATAGCTTTCTGGGAAAGGCAACCATTATTGCTAGGGAGAACAGTAGTAGCTCCCTTTACCATCCAAAGGGCAGAAAAAAATTCAGATCATCGCTCCCCAGCCT
This sequence comes from Burhinus bistriatus, assembly GCA_013397275.1. Taxonomy (NCBI): domain Eukaryota; kingdom Metazoa; phylum Chordata; class Aves; order Charadriiformes; family Burhinidae; genus Burhinus; species Burhinus bistriatus. The sequence continues at coordinate 280,980 of VYXH01011288.1, read as the reverse complement.
CTTCTGCTGGACGGTTTCCCATGGTTTGTCGCCCACTTTGAGTACGCACCGTGTTGTGGCTCCCCGCAAAGTCCAAAGAGCATGACCCAAGCAAGGGTGCAGGCAGGGAAAGGATGAACTCAGGTTACATTGGAAGTCAAGGTGGCAACAGGACAGAGAGCTGGATAGGAAGCTGAAGGAGACATGCTTTTTTTCAACAAAGACTATTCTCATCTTCATGATGAGAACAAAATACGACAATTAAATGACTTGAGCTGAGTGAGGTCATTCATTTGAGGAAATGACTCTTTGGAGGAGGCCAGGAATATTTGGGAAGCTGGACATTTTTCCCAGCGAAATCAGTGAGTCCTCAGAGGTTCTCATTTGATAGGAATTCCTGGGGACTAAAATGAATTCCTTCCAAACCTGTTTAAAACACAACATCTGTTTGTCTTGCATCCCTTTGATAATCTAAGGCCTAATTTTTTTGGTGACATGGGGCAATGGGCTAGAAAGCCCTGTCCCACAACAGTTGCCTAGTTGTGTGCTGCAACTGTTTCACTATGGTCCCAAGCTTGAGGGCCTTTGTGGCACTCAGTCCTGTTTATGTTTGCTGTGCAGTATCAGCAGATAGCTGTCAGCTACAGGGAATCTATTTCACATGAATCTGTAGGCATTGGACACTTGTATTATGGAAATGATATTGGTGTGTATGAAATCATGTTGTGTGAGAAATCTCAGAACTAGAGTCCTTGGGAGCGTCCAGGTATTGGAGTCTGGGTTGTGATCTAAAAAGAAATAGAAGTGAAGTGAAACAAAAGCATGGAAAAATGGACAATGGAAATATCTATCATGTTTTCCAGAAAAATATTCTCTCTTAAAAAATGTGTTTTCTGTCATCTCTCAACTTGGTGATGTGACATCTCTCCATATACTGTCACTAGGTCTCATTTCAAAATAATGTTAGCTTTGTTGTGCAAGCATCGGTCATTTCTCTCTTTTAATATCAGTCTGTGCATATGTTTGCTCTTTACATACCTTTCCTAGGTCTATAGTACTATAGTTATGTTTCAGAAATGACTGATTTGGTGTAGGAAGTATATGTTAAATATGCGGCTTAATTTAATCAAATAGGTTTGGAATTTGTTTCTAGTGAGTTATTCACATTTCTCTAAACAAGACTGAAACCTGTTTTTCTTGAAAATCACCCTTATTTCCTCTATCGTCACAAATGAAACAGCAGAACCAAATTACTGTGTTGTATACCAACACAGAATATCAATTAGAAACAACAAAAGTGTTATTCTTTCCCTTGAGAGAAGCAAAATTAGGCAATAAACGTAAGGATGATTTATACCTCCTGTCTTTTATTTTACTACATTTCTTTCCAGCTGTCTTGTACCAAAATTTATTTTTCCTGCTTACACAATAAAGACTAATTTATTTCTTTGAGAAACATTTTTGCTAGCTCTCCTTTCCTTTCTTGCAAGGAAGCTTCTCCCCTCCCCCTCCCTTTTATTTTTTCAGTCTAAGGAAAATGGCTGCAGCTGGAAGAAGATGGATCTCAGCCCTCTGAAAATGTTCTCTGCAGTGTCTGAGTTTCAAGAGGTGAAAATATCTCCAGATTTAAATTTCTGAATTAATTGTTTACTCATTCCAAATGGCAAAAAAGCTGTTTTGGTCCAGGTTTCTAATTGATGCTGTCATTTTACATACTTCACATCAGTTAATCTGGGCACTAGCATCTAGCAACAGATTTACTGCTTTGGATGTTTGTGCCTTTCTTTTAATGAATCTTTGCCATTATGCTGATTTTTTCTAATTAGTTATTCCCACTTATTCTCATTTTCATCTAATTAAAATGCCATGCTAAAAATATAAGTGAAGATTCTGTTAATTTGTCTTATAAATGGATGCATAATTAATTAAAGATTGAAAAAAAGCCAACTCACAATGTGATTCTGGTACTTTTTTCTGCAGTTTGCTCTTTCCCATGTGATATACAAACAAACAGCCAAAATATTTCCTTGAACTTATAAGCAGACTTAGGGCTGTATTTGAGTAACTATCTCTGAGACAAAATAGACATATTATATTAAAATTTTACTATCATCTTCTTACATTAGACAATCATTTACAACCCTGATGCTCTCAGGAATATATCTATCTATTTTGGTTTCACCAGATTTTAAATATGTGTTTCAGTGAGTGGGGTTTTTGTGTGGTCTGCCTGAAAGGAATGAATTCCATCACATTATGAAAAAAAGGCTGATGTCTTTTATGATGTGTTGCTGGAGAGATGATGATGAAGACAATGTATCTGGAGCTGCTAAGTACTACAGATATCTAACTCCATGACCAGTTTAACCTTCACCTTCTGAGCTGAAGATAACAAAAACATGGGAAGGTTATGGTACAATCTGAACTAACCTATAAGGTAAATACACCTCCATAATACCATTATGAAAATGAAAAATATAAGTTAATTCTAATTTCCCTGTTTCAGGTCTGATGGAGGGGGGTTTGTTTGTTTGTTTGTTTATATATATACCTTCACATTGATCCTGTAAGCAAGCCTGCTCAGGAAATTTGAGTATTGCTTGTACTCATCCTCTGGAGCGCTCTAATTTGAAAGAGTACGTCTGGGACAGCATCAGGTACCCATTACACAACTTGTGTGCAGGCTTGCTCCTAAATCAATATTTTTACCTTGCTGGTAGTTCATCTTCTTTTAGTATTAGGAGTTGGAACTCTGGAAACATTAGATTAGCTTGTCATTGTAGCCATTTATCCAGCCAATCATTCACCTAGCCAGCCTCATGGAAACATGACTGCTTTATCTGGGAAAGAAAAACTGCATATGGTAAATATCCTACCACAATTATGAATCTGGTATTTCCTAAAAGAGGAGCCATTGGATTTGATTTGGAACAAATTCATTATCAGTTTATTTAAAAATTATTTTTTTTTGGTGCTACTGTGTATGCCCAATTCAGTAGATTTCTTCTGTTATAAAACCAAACCAAAACAAAAAGACAAAGTGAATATTTTGTTATGACCATCCTTCATCAACAGGATTTATCAGCACAATTTAAAGCCTATTTGGATCTGCAGCACAGGTTACTCTTTCTGGTGAGGCAAGATCAGCAGATAACATGGGAAGGCTTTTGCAGAGGGGAGAACAGCATTAATAGATAACACAAGAATGATGTTTTCCAAAGAAGGAGACATTTTAGGTCCAAGGATGTATGGAGGAGCCAGGATATGAGGATGCAGCACCTCCTGCTGAGTCCACCACACACACAACATAATTTTTCCTCAGGTGCCTGGTATTGCCACTATGTACGTTGCTGCATTAGTGGTAGTCCTCTCATACTGCCATGGGCTTTGGCTGATGACCTTTACTCCCAACCACACCTAAGAGAAGTGAAGTAGCAATTTAAAATGCCTTTTATAGCCCTGTCATGGGATTTTGCTGGAGGACACTGGAGCCAGAGAGATCCTCTCTGCCAAATATCAAATGCCTGTGACAAAAAGAAATAGAAAGTCTGTTCAAAGCAGTAGCTGCAGACAATAGCAACAGAGATTGGTAAGAAATCTAAATATATTCACTGCTACAATTTTATCCAGTGAAATACATGAAGAATACCTTTAGCTACAGTGTGGTCTTTTCCCTGGAGTGGCTCACAGTCAAGCAGCACTCACAATCACTTGTGGAAGTGTCAGGGCATGAAAAAAGGGTGACAGGAGACAGGAAGGCTCATCCAGACCAATATTCCATCTAAATGAAAACTCATTCTTGTTCCCATTAGGATACTTGCCTTAAAAACAAGTGGGTGAACCCGTCCTTTCAGTGCTGTTTTACATGACTGAAGGATAGTGACATCCCCAGATTACCTGAAGGTTTTCTCGCCTGCAAAGCTCTGTGTCAGTTCTGAGTTCATTCCAGCCAGGGTACAGACGCCTCTTCCTCACTGGCTTGCCAGTTCCTTCCTCAGTGCATCCCATCCGGACTAAGGAACTTTATGTTTTTATAGTTTGGGGACTTAAACATGGGCTGCCATTTCTTCTTATTAGTCACCTTAACTAATGTAATTGATGCTTATCAGCTTTTCTGCAGTTATTTTGAAGTGAACTCTGTTCTCTCTTGAAACTTGACAATTACATATCAGACCTGAATTTACCATCTATCACTATCTATAATCTTTTCCAGGGCTTGCTTCGGTTGCAATGTCTAAGACCACAGCCATACTGAGTAACGGGTAGAGGGCTTATTAAGAGAGTGGTGAATAGAACAGTGATTCTGACATTACTAATAGTCTTCCTTAGTCTTCCACTTATTCAAAATACTGATGTGCCTGAAGGGATACTATGACTCAAGACCTGACACCACCACCACTGACGTCCAGCTGATGTCACATGAATCCTCCCTTTGCCTTGCTCAGGGCAGCAAACCAACAGGACTGGATTCCAAGCTGGAAACACCAGCACAGAGATTTCTCAAAGGAAAGCTGTTGTCCTTCAAGTTTTACAAGAACTTCAGCAGCTTATTTGCCTTTCTTGTTTTACATTATTTACCATTTAGTCTATAGCACAAACATTTTTTTTTTTTATCAAATAGCTCAAAAATTGATGTAGAGCAAGCATTATGCCTTACATCATAATTTATCCTAATTCTTTATTATGTCTTTTGAGAGAATATGCTTTTGCATCTAGACTAGTAATTTATATTTGTATGCTGCTTAGACTGGTGTTAAAAGAGTCTGCCTTTCTAGATGGCAGAGCAGGAGGACAGTTTTTCATGCATGATAAAGTTCTACACAAACATCGAACCAGTCAATTTGCTACATGTAATCTGCCATGAGAATGTAAATATATGGTATCTCTGTGCAAAATTAAGATGTTTATTCAGATCGCTTTACCTTAGGCACCTAAAGTGAAATCACTCATGTAGTACGAATGACTGGTTATCTCTCACTGGGAGAATTCAGACTCTTCCTTGACTATAGGCAGAAAGAGTTTAGACTCCCAAATTGGACAATTCTTTCAGTGATGGTAAAAATAACCCCCTCCGTTACTCACTCCTTCATGTTCCAACTAAAAATTCTGCCCTAGTGCAATTATGACTTCTGTGCCTTATATCTCACAGAATTACAGATTTCCTCCATATATCTTGTGCCCTAGTTAATGCCTTTCAGCATCCTTGCTTTTCAGGTGAGCCTCACTGTCCATTACCTCCATTAGAGCCATATATATATATACACACACAACAGTTCTTGGCATTTATCCTCAGGATTATTTCATAGAATGTCTTTTTTCAAGAAAAACCAAGTACCTTTGAAAACATTTCTGAAATGATTATGTAAAAGCAGGTAAAAACAATATTGATTTTATTTAATCTAAAAGTATTTTTCTATGTCTAAAGCTAAACTTGTAATTTCAACTCCCTCTACAGTCAGTCAAGGGCAATACATCTCAGTGCTGTATTTTTAATGACTTGCATTCTGGATGTGCCTGATTTGTCAAGGGAGTCTACATAGCAAGGTTAATGTTTAAATGTCCATGATTAGGTTAGATAAATCCCATCCATAGACACTTAATGAAAGAACAACGTGATTATTTGAAACCTTTGTGAGGCAGCATGATCAGGAAAAGTGTTCTCAGATCTGTGCTAATCTCTAATGAACACTGGCTGTTTTTCAAAAGCCTTTGGGTTTCTTTCTTGGCAGTGCAGCCCAAAAATAAAAAGTGACCATTGAAAAACTATGGTATTTACTAGAAAGTCTCCTTAATATATAGAGAAGATGGAAACATTTTGAACTGAACTGATACATTTCTTTTAAATTTACTGTCAAAAGTTTGCAGCCGACTTTGACTTGCTCTTATCCAGGGTTTAAGGTACTTTAAGCACACAAAGCCCAACCGAAACTCACAGAATTACTTCAAAGAAAATGAGCATTTGCAATTTTTCTCATGTGAAAGAAAGACTACAGAGATAAGAAATGGTGTGTTTGTTTGCTGAGTGCTCTTTTGTAACCATTGCTTATCTGAGAAAAAGCAGCTGAAGATTATAAAGTCCTAGAAGTAGGTGAGGTGAAGGTAACTGGACAATTTCATTTCTTTTGGAGTGCAATTTAGACACTTCGTGTTCCCTTTGGAGTTGACAAGATCATCGAGGTTGAGTAGGAGATTTTAGGTGTTTATAATGACAATTTTCATGCAAGACAAACAAACACTAAAAATACAGCTAGCCAGGTGCTGCATGGCCTGCAGTCAGGTTGATTTGGCTACTTTCAGTGCTTTTATGACCTGAAGGTTTCAGGCAGTTGTCCCAAGGCAAAGCTGCCAATGGCAGTGTCTACGATATGTCACTGCTGCTCCTTGGTCGGTGCCTGGAGCCCTCCTCGGAGCACCTCAGCCTTAACCTAGCCCTGCCTGTGCCTCTTTTGGGGTGAGCTCTGTCGCATTGCTCTCCCTTCTTTACCCAAAGGAACTAGGCAGGGAAAAGGAAGGTGACAGCTAGTGAGAAACACAGGGACAAAAAGGTTGATAACGCGACTGCCATCAGTACTGTAGCACCTCAGCCTTTTGGGAGGGTGGGTATATATCATGGGCAGCACAGATTTGGACATTTTCTGGTCAGACTGATCCCTCTTAAACATCTGCTGCTGCTCCCCAGAACCCACGGGGAGGACAGAGCACTCACAGTTTGCTAATCTGGCAACTCCTTGTCAGGGTCACTGGAAAGAGGGAAGGACCTCTGTGTCTGAGTCACCCTTTTTTTACCCAGCCCTTACCTTTCATGATAAAAGCCCTGCAGCCACAAACACCTGGGTCACAAGTCTTCACAATGCGGCCCTGCTTTGGTGTACATGCTCTTCTTATAGTGACTCTTATCCTGAGTCCAGCAACTGATGCAGCACAGAGTGAAAATGATGCCACCAGAGGAGACGTCTATCCCCCTCTGTGGGATCTGGCCCCTGACAATCTGCTGGATTTTCTAGTAAAGGACAAAAAAATTGTCATCAATGCTTGGAACTATCAAGAACGGCTGGGAGTGTACAAGAACTTACTAAACTCTTCATCTAAATATTTTACTGCCTTTGGATCCCAAAATTTTGGCAATATTCTCTGGGGATTACCATTGCAGCATGGGTGGCAATTTCGTACAGGTATGAGCTATATCCTTAAGCTGCTGGAACAGCTAAATGTTTACTAGACCCACTTTAGGTCATCCTTCCCAAGGTTTCTGCCTTGCAAGCCCAGTAGAGCCTCAGACGGTGTAAATTCTGAGGTACTGAGCTAAGCTGCCAATTTGAAAAATAAATCCTGAATGAAGGGAACACCCTTGCCTTGTTGAGCAATAGCTATTAAACTTCCTAATAGGAGAAGGTATTGCTATACATAGGACTGGTCGGAATCCAGAAGATCTGTGGTTTAGATGAGCAATATTTCAGTTAGCTGAAAATCTTTGAAAATATATTCCCAGTTGCTCTAGTTTATAGCAGGTAGATTTCAGGGTCTGCACTCTGCAGTGCTGTTCTTAGATTGTTAACTAATAGGTTTTCTTTGACTGTTAATGTTATGACCCTCTATTGGTAGTTTGAGTTTCATTTCTGATACAGGCAGTTGAAAGTCCACCTCTGCCTCTGAGAATTTGTTTCCATTTATCCTTTTTGATCAGTTTAGGAGTACCCTTATTACCTTCTAAATACGTGTTTTACAAAAGTTAACATTTGTTCTGTTTGTTGGGGTTTTTTTGTTTGTTTTGTTATGTTTTTTAAATTACGACCAATTTCTATTGGCTCATCCTCCAGAAGGTGGTTGTTATCTAGGGCAGTCATTCTTGTTTGCTGGTTGGCCGTGCCGGGGAAGCAGAGATAGAAATGTGTGAAAGGTCCTTTGAGGTTAAGGCTGCAATATCTTATCAAGGGCTTTGTCAGAGAACATGTTCTCCCACACGCTGCTTCACACGCAGCAGGCAGTGAAGCTTTCCATTCAAAGCCAGAGTTGACTTGCCTTGTTCTAGCAACCAGGAGAGGTGGGAAGACAGGAATAAGAGTCAATGATATTTTCAGGAACTTGTGCCTGGTGGTAACCAGGCATAAGCAAATGCATCTGTCTGCCTGTTGTTTTCTTTATTGGTTGTAATCTGTAGTTTCATGAGGTGATGGTTTGGCTGAAGCTGTGTGTTTGGAAGAAGACAGAGGTGCCGCAGCTGGTGGTGAAGGAAGGCTGCCAGCATTCATGTCGTGGTTTGGGCCAGATTGGCCCAATCCGGTGGAACGACAGATGCTCTCTCTCTCTCTTGCTTCACTCCCGAAGGGAGGCAAGAGAGCGAGAGGAAAAGAGAGACTTAAGAGTTTAGAGAGAGCTAAACTACTTTAATGAAATATTAATAATAAGATAACAAAAAGAAAATAATGAAATAGATACAAAACCGTATCAAGCTCCCAGGATGACAATCACGTCACCAGCAGGCACCGGGGAAGTCCCAGACTGGACTCAGTGACGGACGGGAACTGGATTCCGGAACAGGATCAAAGGCAGATGCACAGACAAGGAGAGAAAGAGAGGAAAAGAGAGAGCGACCCTTTGATCCCTCAGCTTTTATACTGAGCATGAGGCAGATGGGATGGAATACCCTGTTGGTCAGTTTTGGGTCACCTGTCCTGTCCGCTCCTCCCCGCAGGTGTGACCCCTCTACGCTTTTCCGCTTCCGACCCTCCAACGGGGCAAGTAACAAAGTTGGCTGGCCTTGGGTGTTATAGCAACAAGTATAAGCAAGAGCCTCTCTGCATACCGTTCCTTCGCATCAACTGTAAACACGGGTCTTATCACTCTGAGAGTGAACGGTTTCTGCATAACATGCCGTTAATTTCAGCAGTTAGAAGAGGCCTAACTATAAAGTAAAGCCACTGAACAAAATTGGTCCTGTTTTACCTCAAACCAGGACAATTCACCAAATGGAAAATTAACTGCTAAGTCAAAATGATGAAAAGGAGGTAGAGTAAGCAAAATCCAAGCAGGCAACTAGCTGGCAAACAGAGAGCAGCAAGAAGAATTTGGTTGGAGTTTAGGCAAGCTTTTTCCTCTTTCTTTTCTTTATGTATAGGAAAAGAAGGAGAAGATAAAGAGGGTGGACGGTGCAGCAGGCAAGCTGACTCAATGTGTGGCAGGGGCAAAAATGACTGGATGCAGCAGCTACACTTGAGTGGCGGCCTGCTGGGAAGGATCTAGTTATGTAGTGTGGTCTCATCCACAAAGTGAAGATGTGCCTGGTTGCAGTGACAGTTCCCAAATAGACATGAGGGACATGGTAGGTGAGAGGAAGATTTGCTCCTGGTTGCACAGACAGGTGAAGACCTACTGTCACCTGCCAAAAAGTCATAGGACTGTATATTCTTGAAATTGCATGATCAGAAAGTTAAAAAAATAGTAGAAGGAGAAGTATCATGTGGCTGGAAAGAGTTTTACAGTAAAAAACATGACAAATTGAAAGATAAATGGATAAGGGGGAAAGAAAGACATAATTTTGCCGCATACAGTAGTGAGGTTAGCAACTGGCTAAACCTAATCCAGATAGGCAGCTGGGCTAGATTAGTGAGGAATGACTGAAGCATTTGTATATTGTCACAATAAGCTTGGGCAAACAAAAGCAGGATTTGACTTCATGGTGTAAGACAGCAGATCCTTGAAAACCCTACAAAAATTGTTGAATTAACAATTCTGTCTGGTCATGAAAGTTATGTTGCTGAGAAAATATTTTTATGGATAAGGTCCTATATAAACCATAAAGAGCAAGTGAGGCTGCTACTTAATAAGATTGGTACAAAGATTTGCGATAATATACTCAGAGGCATAAAATGAAATCAGTAATTTACCTAAATTTGCAGTAGATACAATGATGTTGAGACAGCACGGCTAATAGGAATGAGATTGTGGACATCGAAATTGTCACTTGGGAGATGGAGCTAAACTGAGAGTCCTGCCTACACAGACTGAGGAAACTCGATAGTCTCAAGTGGATCTTGGAAGAATTGACATAGAAGTACAAATCCAGGAGCAAGAACTTTCAGAAGGATTCAGGTTGTATAGTATGTCTGAAGAGTAGGAAAGATTGTACCTATATTTAAGAAGAAGGAAAACCGGGATAAGGACACAAAAATATTTATTTCTCTTACATCAGCAGTAGATGAGACATTAGAATAAGTACAGAGGAAAGAATATTTAAATACATGGAGCTAAATGGAAAGAGGGATAAAGTGCAGCTTACATGAATCAAAGGTAGATTGTGTCAGACTAACTCGGTATCTTCTTTTATGATATAAGTGATGTTTTACCAAAGTTCAGAAATGCATTTCCTCCCTTTGTAAAATCAAAGCATAGAACGAAAGTTTTTAATGGCAATTTACGAAATAAGAATGAAACAGGGAATTACAAATCTGGTAAAGGAATACCTGAAGGAGAAATTAGTGACGAGAGTTGCTAAGGGAAGTTTACAGCTAAATGGAGGATATGCTCCAAGTTCTTCAATTATCATTCCTGAGAACAACCACATTTAGCTTTTTCATTAACAACCTTGCCACAGAAAATAGAAGAGAGATCTTGCTGATGGAGGTTGCACATAGTTGCTAATGACATACAGCTGGGAGGGACTGTCAATACAGAGAAAGACATAGATAGCTTGGGTAGACCTGAAGACTGAAATAACAATCATGTCAAGCACAGGGAATAGAAGGGAGTGGAGAGAACAAAACTGGAGTGTAGACTTGGAAGTGGGGTTAGCGCTTCCAGCTCCAAGTTATACATATAATTATCACTGATACTGCCCAGATCTCTTAATTTTCCCAAAACACCTAGGCTAACAATCTTTGGTAAATCTCACATACAATTCTTCTGCAACATTTTGCCTTCTTTTTCTTCTTTTTCTTCTTTTTCTTCTTTTTCTTCTTTTTCTTCTTTTTCTTCTTTTCCTTCTTTTCTTTTATATTCTCATTCATCCCCTTTGCACACCAGTGAACTACTGCTGCCTATTTCTGATGTAATGTGTGGAAGCAGAACCTTGAAAAAAAAATCTTTCTGTAAATACTAAAAAATAATATTTTTAATAATAATGAAAAAATCCTTTTGAACTGCATTGCTCATCACTGCAAGTTCATGCTCTCAGTGCTCTGCTACTGAGAGATACAGGCTTGAGCAGCTAGCATACCCCAAAGCACAAGCTCTGTCCAGTCAGCTAGAGAGGATAATTAGGATAATCTGTATGCACATGGTTCGTGATCTTTTCTTCTTCTTGAATAAAAAGTATCAGAAAATTTGGGTTTGTTTTTAAAGAATGTAATGAGGTTTAGTTCTAATCTGACAGAAATGACAGTGGTCTTATTTCGCTGACTTGTCGGAGAGTAAGTGCTCTGCAGGCCAGAGTTTGGGAGCTTCTGGAATAGCTCAAGTTATTGGACCTGACCATGCTAATTTCATGTCATAGGCTTAAAGCAGTCTTCCTGACTCACTACATGACTACTTACCACATCATGTGCCTGTACATTATGCTGTCAGGATTTAGGCTGTTTCTCCATGTCACGTGCTTAAAGTAATATACCTTACATGCTGTCATGAATAATTGCGAAATGTCTTGTATGTTTACTACAGCACGGATTCTTGAAAACCCTGCTAATCAGGTACCACAACGTTTGCATGCTTAGCTTCACAGTAAGGCCATATTTGTATGTACCATTAAACCGGAAGGGATTCTGTATCACACAACCCAATTAGGTGAGACAATTACTAGCACATTTAATTTGTGCTATTCTGCTCATTAAGCAGCTCTCCTACATTAGTAACCCTGCATCTATTGAAAATGATACATCAGCTTTGCATGTGTTTATGACCATATGTACATGTGTATTTATATCTCCATCAAAAATATCACTGTGATGTCCTACTTTCAGGCAGTTCCATACATTTTCAGAATACACTTACGGTAAGAAATAAATCAAACTGTGAAACACAATCAAATTACTATGCACGGCATGAAGTATTGACTGAGAAATTCAACTACTCTAGGAACAGTAGTTTATGAAGCAAAACAACAGTAATTGTTATGGTTCTCCGAGCAAAATTCTGCATGCTTTACTCCTATATATTTTTTTAATCTCAGTGGGAATTCTTGTGTGAAAAAGATTGAGAAGTATTTGGTATATTATTTCATTTGATTCAGGCAGATTAGCAGATCCCTCCGGTGTGACTTCCTGTGGCTATGAAGATGGAGACCTCCTGTGCATATCTGTAAGAAGCTGGTGGTCCTGTAAGTATATGCTATTACACTGTTCTTCTCCAAAATATGACTAGTGTCCTTGAAGGCAATTTCGAATCTTTCTTCCCCTTAGACTTCTATATTACAAAGTCATTTCAGTGCTACATAACTCTCCATCGAAAACTTGCTGCAAGACATCTAAGTGTGAGTGAGTAAATGAAAGTTAATTGACCTTGATAACTTATTTGAGAAATAAAAAAATTGCAAATTTGCAGCCTTAAAAGTGTTTACACTGCAAAAATGCATGTAAAGATGTGGGGGAAACACCATGATGGGTATCTATATTCGTAGACATTTGTAGAAATTACAGTTTTCATTTACTCCAGAGCAGATTTGCTTTGTTTAGATGCTAGTATTTCAAACTAAAACTTAGCGTGAGAATGTCAAGCAGGAATCTTTGTGGTTCTTGCATCACCCTCAGTAATATAAATCTGACAGGAACTTTATGTCTTTGGTTGTATCTCCACAATTTCACTGTGGTCAGTAGGCAACAGAGAATGAAATAAAGGGAAATTTTGTGCCCATGATATCCAAATAACTTTATTATCTTCATTACACTGACATTTACCCAGCAGGTTTCCAAGTATTAAGCTAAAACTTAGTTAACATTTTGACCTGCTGTACATGAGCTATGAGGTAATTTCTGTTCACTTTAATATTGACTTTGGACTTCTAGTAGGTTGAAATTCTGTTAAAATTTTTTCATTATTCCAGTAAGTAGCAACAAAATGAAGACAGTGACACAGAGAGAGAGAGAAGTATAAAGATCTAAATTTGCAGTGTCAATGCCCCTGACGTTTCCAGTGTTTTCCTAAGTATCTCAATATTTCCTCAATATTTTATCCTTGATACACATCCAGATAATTCAATCTTCCCAAAAATGGAAACATCCCAAATTCCTGGATACTTTTGATAATTCAGGCCATTCATATGTTGCTGTGTTGAACTGGAGGGATCAAGTTAATACATGGTTACAAGATTTGTAAAAACTTCATAGGTGTAACAGGAGAATGGGTCTTTCCATTACACCTAAGCAAATATGCATTGCAAGAAGCAGCGTCATCTCAATAATGGTGGTATCAAATTTGGAACCACCTTTGCACTAGGCCGTGCAGAGGAAAGGCAAAGTGACAAACCCTACTGAAGGACCAGCTGTGAGCTAACTCAGCGATATGCACTGTTGGCATCACTCCTGATAGATGTGGCAGAGCACCTTATCCTCTTGTGGGACAAAAGGGTAGGTCCACTGCCAGGATCATGAGAGAAATAATAGTGTGTGAGACAGGATACTATAACCAGGTTTTTACATAGAAAGGAAAAAACAGTTATATCCACTTCTAGCTAAGAGCTTTGCAGAAGAGGAAGGAAGGAATCTGGAATGCCACATGCAACTCAAGGGTATCCATTTATTGTTGCACAGGGTAGCCCAATGAGTAACACTTCTAGCATCAATAGAAAAAGTACTGATATTACAATGCGCTTTGTCTCTAGTGCAAGAACATGTGTAGCCTGTTTCCCTCTGGTATTTTTACAGCCAGTGTCTATATGGAAATAGACTGGTCAAACAACAGTGCATACCTAGATTTCCACAGAGTTCATCTTACAAGGCAATTTTTTACTGAGCCTTTAAAAAAACATAAACAATTGTTAAATTTTCTCATTTGATTAATCAAAAATACTCCATTTGCTTACACAAATTGAATAACATATCCCAACCAATCCAAATAGAATCCCCCAAACAATGTTTTTGCTTCCATTTTTCAAATGCTGAATGAACATATTATTTAAAAAAAATAAATCCCTTTTTCTCTGATCTGAGTCAAAGTCAATATTTTTAGAGACTCAGTTTTTTTCTGAAACTGGAACTCTGACTCTTTTAGAAAGTTTATCTTCTGTTTTTAAAGAAATGGAACTGACAGATAGGGTGGGGGGAAGAAAGACAAGACCAACCTATAGATTACAATCACTACTTATACCTGAAGGCAATAAAATGATGGAAATACCTTTTTTTTTTTCTAAGGAAGTAAAAGGCCTTGTAAGTCCTCCAGTTTAAAAATTCTTTCCCTTCCTAGGGAAGAGAAAGCCTCTCATTCTTTTTCCTATAGCAGTTCTCCCTCCACCACTTCTGTCCCTTGCTCCGTCAGCTCCCCTGCTGTCCTGTCGCAAGTCCCCCTTTCCACTAGACCTGCTGGCAGCCTGCAGTAAGCGCCTCTGTCCCTTCCCTGCCACATGAGCGCGTTGTTGTAGAGGCCCTTTGAATGAAGTTTCTGGCTGTGAGCCAGCAATTAGATGTATATATCTTCAGCTGAACAAAGGCATAAGCATAGAGTAAATTTAACATGTAAATTTAGAGTAAACCCAAAGCTTACTGTGATACTCCAACTTCAGTTTCCCATCTCTGTGGGTGGCTAGCACTAGGTGCTCTGTGGGAAGGTGTCCCACGCAGTGACAAGTAACAAGTGTCATTGCATAGCCCTGTGCAAGCAGGGGACCTTCCTGGAATAGAAACCACCACCTTTACTTTCTCAGTGTTTGCATTCCGGCACATTTGCTTTGATAATACCAATTTTGTTGCCTCCAGAAAATGTATAAACTCAGTCTTGATTTACCCTACTGCACCAGGAACATGAAAAAAGTCTTTCAGACTGCACAGAAATGTCTCTTATTGTTCTGAGGATGTAAATGGTTTTGGCTGGCCTTCAGGGAAGTCTTCTCTGGCTTGAGTGGTCACGTGAAACCAGGAATGAGCTTAAACCAGAAACTCACATTTAATACACCCCAAGGTGTATGAGACATTCCCTGCTTAAGAACTTCAGCCCTTTTTGCCTAGAATGATATTCAGTGTAGTCCTTTCCTGCATTGTTTTCTGCCCTCTGAGTCACCCAAGCAGGTACAAATATGTAATATATGCACATCTACTCAGAAGAATGTAAGTACTTTCTGACTTGAAATCCAGGTTTCAACACTGCTCATGAAAACAGTGAACAAGAAGCAAGACCCAGCTTAGCAATGACTCACAATGTGACACTGTCTTCTCATTGCTTGGGACTTTTCCTTGCTCTTCTTCATACATTTCCTCCTGTTTTCCCAGCCAGGCCCACACACAGGAGGTGGAACACTGGTTTCCTGTGAGTAGAACAGGGATACATGGTAGGTGGTCAGGTTTTGATGATTTTGGTCCTCACTGCTGGGACTATGTACAAAATAACTAGGCAGTTCGTGGCCCTGAGGCCAAACATAAGCAAATGACTTCTCAGTGTGACAGCTCAGGAATACCCACCTAAGAGAGAGAACAGTGGGTCCCCAGGCTCTTCTTCACTGAAAGTTATCAAACTTTGTTTCTACAAAGAGGGCACAATTAAGAGAAGAATTTAAAATCCTCCTTTCAAATGAGGAATATCAAATAGCCCTACAGGCGTTCTCACTGCAGACGTGGTCTGGCACAGGTGAGAATTTAACCTGGGTTTCCTACGTGCTGGGTCTGACTGCTGGATCAGACCAAAGGAAACTATCATCCTAAAATAAATCTAAACAAACCAAGTGAGATAGTTTCCAAGAAGCTTTCAGTGCGTGAAATCTTTTTTAAAAGCAAAATTATTATTTTTCAGTAAAATATCACTACCATTTGCATTTTCCTTTCTTATATGCCTAGGATGCATGGAAGAGTTTTTATAAATTAAAATAATATTCATGGAATACCCCTTAGTCTTTCTCTACTTAGTTAGCAACTAATATTTGAGATGTCCTGTCCATGACAACCTATAAAGATCTAACTTTTTCCAGTTGTTTGACCTTTCCTGCAAAGTTTAGCACACTGTCAGCTTATGCAAGGCTATTAAAAGACAATATAAAAATTAATTTTACGAATCATATCTAAACAATACAGATATCATCATTAGTGAATTTCAGTACATATGTCCAACTGCTGAACACAGTTGTATCACTGACAATTTGAAATGGTTGTATTTGGTATCGGGGAGTGTTCATTTTTCTGTGCAGGATTTTTTCATTTGGTTGTGATTAGAACCTCTTCCTTTTTAATTGCTACAGGTATGAACTACTACCTGGCTGTCATACCCTTTCTAGGGGCAGTGGAGGCTGGCCTCTTTGGGCAGCTGGAGTACGAGGTAGAAATTTTGCCACCAGAGGATCGAAGAGCTGATTTCTGTTACAGCGTTGCTGACTGCCGATCTCACATTCCCAAGCTCATGGATGAGTGGAAGGCCTATTTTGAAGTAAACAATTTTACTTTTTTTTTTTTTCATCTTTTGTAAGAAAAGATACCAGAATATTACTTTGAAAAACTATTATTACTGTTATTTGTAAGAGTCAGAGAGCTTGATTTGCTTTCAATAACAGCTTCATATAAAAGTAACATGCAGAAAAAATGAAAAGCATGACATAAAGTGAGTCAGAGATAAGAAGACCAGGATTTTTACACGTTATAGAGTTTTTTTCCTTCCTTTAAGATATTTCTATGTTATTGGGAGTCTGTTCCAAGAGACTGTTTTAATAACAGTTATATTTTTACTCTTGCTATACTGCTTATGTTAGCAATGCAAAATAAGCATGTGAGATAGAACATTACCCTTGAGAAATGGCCTTCCAGTGGTTTTATATGGTTCCTTTATTCCTTTGAACATCTGAAAAACTGAAACTGCTGAAACTTTATTCAGAAGGACACTTATTTATGCAAGTAGATATTCTCTTTCCTCCTCATTCAGTTGTTCCCTAAGCCCAAAGATTGCAATATTTCTTACTTCATAGATTCAATAACTATCTTTATAGATAGACTTCTATATCCAACATTTTTGTTGGTAGTCAAATAACTGATAATGATCAGAAGTTCTTATAAAAGATCTACACCTCAAATAGCTATAATGATAACCATTAAGAATCATTTTCTTATTTTCTGAAAATCTCCAAAAAGTTGTGGCTGAAAGAGTACAAAGAGGTTTTCAAGGAATCCAATGTTTCAACACAAGCTTCGATGGCACTCAGATACAAAAGTCCACTGAATAATTGTGAGAAAATATCTAGATTATGTGGGTAAAACCCTCACTCTATTGAAGTCAAAGAATGGCAATTCCAGTTAACTTCAGTGGGCATATGTATTTACTTTATAAATCTATATTAATAATCTTTTTCTCCCTATGTCAGACATCATAGT
This sequence comes from Burhinus bistriatus, assembly GCA_013397275.1. NCBI lineage: Eukaryota > Metazoa > Chordata > Aves > Charadriiformes > Burhinidae > Burhinus > Burhinus bistriatus. The sequence goes on along the minus strand of VYXH01011288.1, from coordinate 263,515 downwards.
TACTTATAAAGCAACACATTCTAACTACTCAAAAGCAATTTCCCTTAGCTTGCAAACCTAGTATTTTGTGAGGTATGTGCGTAAGTCTGAGAAATTCATTGAGTTTAAACCACCATCCTGTTTCTCTGCCTTTTTTCCTCCCTGTTGCTGCAGTATCTGTTGTCTACAGAACACAAAGTTGGGAGCCCTGCAACCTTCTCCTCTTTCAAACTGGATGATGCCCTGCGTCTCATGTGGAGGGCGCATGTTGCCTCCATTGCTTACGCGCTGCCCAAGTTCCAGGACAGGTACCGGGATGAGAGAGGTGGCCAAGGGGGATCTTCCCACCTGCATGCCTTTTTGGAAGGATAATATCCCAACAAAGTTGGCATGAGCTTTCTTATTTTCGGCCTCTATTCTTTAGGCTCTACTCTTCCTTTGGCTTTCTTGGAGCATGGGATGACCAGTGAGAGACAGCTGCCCAGGCTGCAATGGGTGGGCAGGCTGTGGGCTTATCATGAAATGTTAATTCCTCCCTGGGAGCTGCAGCCAGAGTCAGGAGCTGTGTCTAGTCTGGGCAGAGGCAGCCACGCCAGGAGAAATTAGGTGTAAAATGCTGAAGTAGGCTTTAAGTCACTGCGACACTTAGACTGCTCAGGATTTTATACTGAACAAAACACATTTGGGATAAATGATAGACTAACATGTTCTACAGTGGATTGTAATTATCTATTACACTTTTCTTTTTATCTCTTTCAGCTTAAAATATCTCTCTGATCCAGAAGCAAATTTTGGTGAAGACTGGGCTAATGCTGTAGATTTCATTGCAGCCACACACTTCTCTACAGATTTACAGAACACAAATCAGTTCCAGGCTTTCCTGCCCCAGAGGATGCTCGTTGAAGGGGATGTCCTCCCATCCATTAGTGACTTCAGTCCACAGCAAAATAGAGTCCTGCTTTCACTGAGAGCTCTTCACAAAGCGAATCAATTAACAGGTACGAGCCCGACCTACAAATGTCTGTAGTCCATAGATATTTAGTATCTTGTTCTCTCTTTCTATACCTTTCCCCATATGAACACAGTGATTTGTTGATATACAATAGTATAAACACTTCTTAGAGACTAACAATAAAACAGTACAGCTAAAAATACAACTGTAAGTAAACAACACACCAGAGAGCAAATGCAGCGATGGGATAACACTAACGATATGCAGTGAGGATTTCACATGAGACAGATGCATTGTTTGTTGGAGCAGACGATCTTACTTTCTTTTCCTTCATTTTTCATAGAAGCTTTGAAAACACAAAGACCGGTTTCTGTTTCACTAGTTACATTTGAAATCATTAAAGCTGTAAATGAAGTTATTAGATCAGTTGAGGTCGTTACAAAAAATGGGCAAGTGATCATGAACAACAGTTTGTGTGTCCACAAGTGTTCTGGTTTTTGGTTTTGGTTTTGTCTGAAGCTTTGGTCTAACAGAGAATATTCAGCCTGTCCCAGCAAAATATAGTCTGTCCTAGCAAAACCGTATGCTTAGAAAACGTTGGACTTTCACTAAAATAAGTTATGCATCACCATCCAGCGGTGAGACACAGAATTACACTCTTCTGAGGTTTCAATTAATTCGTAGGTATTGCTGGGTTGGATATTTTTGTTTGTCCTTTGTGAAGGAAAGTTATTTTGAATCTTAAAATGAAAATACAATATAAAAACACACTGAAAAACTAGTATCCAGAACTATGACATTTGTTTTGTGATCGTCTTCTTCTGTCCGTGCATTTCAGTGAAAATTCTCTCACTAGTTGTATTTGTAACTGGAAAAGACGGGTAATGAAGTTATTCTGCCTTACAAAATAGCATAGTCACATCACAGAGTGCTTCCTTCATACCTTCCACATAGCATTATTCCTCGAAGTCTGAATAAGGACTTTAACAGCTCCATCCCATGCCTGCTAGTCCATGCCACAGTTCAGGGTTTCTTGACCTACCTCCAGAAGCGGAGGGGGACACAGCAAGGAAAAGCAGGACCAGCAGGGCAGCAAGGAGGGAGCAGAACACCAGGGTGACAGAGCAGATGAGGGCAGCACTGGAGGGACAGAGAGAGGAAAAGAGGCATGGATGCTGAAGATGGTATAGGGAAGAAAAGAGAGGGTGAAGAAGTTTCATGCAGGTGCAGCAGTAATGAAGTCCGTAGCTGAAATCCCTTGCCTTGCAGGTGGGAGATTTCCCTGACTCTGCTTTGAAGGCATGGGCTTTGCATTCAGCTGAGAGTTAAATGCCAGCTAACTCAAGCTGGTGACCCCTTTGCAGATCAGAAAAAGAGCTTTAAACTAAATTTGACTTGGGTCTGGATCCACAGCCCCAGCGGGGACCAGAAACACCAGAACTTATTGCTACAAAACTCAGATGAAAAAATGTGACATACTGTTTTTGTAGAGTTAGATTCCTCAAACTTTTAAACACATCCTGTGAGATGTGGAGTCCTCTTCTGGTGCTGCAAACTTCAACGGTGGATAGAGGGTCTCAGTACCTCTTAAGATGGGACCCTGTCCAACCCAGAGTGAGATTTGACTTTTTGATTCAGAGTTTTATTACTTTTTATTTTCCTCTAGCTGCCTCTGCCAGTCCAGCAGGGACCTGTATTGAGAGAGTGCTGTGCTACCTCTAAAGCTTCTGGACTCATAGACAATCAGAAGCTTTACTTTTTATGCTCTGTCCCTCACCGATATCCAAAGCCAGAACAAAAAATGCCTTGTTATTTGGGACCTTTCCTGACACCCTCACATTTCCTTCGGTCCTCCTGTGGTCCTCCTAGGCAAAAGGACCATTTGCTGCCTTCTCCTTTTAACTCTTCATCTCCCTTGCACAATACTGTGCAAACTCAATTCTTCACTGTTGCCAGTTTTATACAAAAGCATGTTTTGCAGGAGAATAAACTCCTCTTCATGTTCTAGTAGACTTTTTTTATGCTTGGATTTCCTCTGTGGACCCTTTATCCACCATAGAGATCAGGACTGAGAGGAGTGGGGAGCAGGCAATGACTATCCTGCAAAGTAGTATTAATGTTGGACTGGTCAGGCACGCTTCCTAGAGAGCCACTGCTCGTTGCCTGGATGAAAGTATCAGGATCATTTGCTTCTTTAGCTTGAGGCCTTAGCTGGCAGAAGTGCCAATTCTTGGTTGCTTTAGAGTAAAACCAAAGACATGCACGATTGTAACTTACCAGGCCACCGCTTCATAAGCCATGAAGCTATGTGCAACTGCAGAACAAGACCTTAACATGCATCTTTAATCGTTTTGACTTGCAACACTGGTGACAAGGGAACAAGACCTATTGTCTATCAATACAAAGGATCCTGAGCTGAATGAATGGCTCGTGTCTCCCTACACAGTTGTAGGCAATTATTACCCCACCGGCACGCTCCAGCTTCGTCTACATTTCACTGTCTACAGGAGAGCAGTGGATGTTTGTTGCTAGCTGTGCACTTCATCCCTTGTGTGCCGCGAGCTGTGTGTGTTCCATGTTAATTTGACAATGTCATATTGTGTTTCTTTCCAAGGAGGATTGCTGCTGAAGCTCTGGCAAAAGGCTATGTCTACTGAAGCAGGAAGAAAAATGGGACGAAAACTGATTGAAGACTTGGTTTCAAGCCGGAAGTTTGACCCAGTGGGAATATATAATGATTTGAAAGGAGTGGATTTGACAGCGTTCAGTTTCTAGAGAAAAACCAGTTCCAACAGTGATTGATTTAATCTTTTAGCAGATATGTGTCTGGTAATCTGGTCTTGGTAATTTCTTACAGCAGAATTTCCTGAGTAGCCATGTGTGCATCTATGTCATAATGAATCAATATTTTTATCCTTGACTTCCCTAATTAGCTCATTTGTTAACTCATTTCCTTATAAATAAAATACCTCGCAGAAAAACTTACTTTATTACTTTTTCAGACTTTATAAATAATGTATCTTTATTGGAGACAAAATTAAATAAAGGTGGATACTGTCTGAAAAATATGCCATTAATTTCAGGGAGTGCAGTTAGTTAGAAGAGGCTTAGCTGAAAAATAAAAATTCCTGAAAAGAAAATTGGTTCTGTTTTACCTCAAATCAGGACAGTTCTTTCTCAGATTGTTTTTTTCCCTGTATACAGGAATCCCACCAGATATGTTATTACTCAAGTCCTTGATGGTCTAACAGATGACCATCTGAAACTTTCCTTTGAAGCTCTGATCCAAAACCAATACTTTGACTGTTTTTCACCAAAGTTGTTATTTTATAGACCAGCTGCAATCAAATTTGAAGCTTTCAGGCTTTTCAGATTAAATACTTGAGTACAGATGGATCCCCTTGGTATGCTGCTTTGCAACAAGTGTGTGTCTTGTGGTACTGTGGAGCTCCTCAGTAAGTTTGCAGGTGACACCAAGTTAGGCAGGAGTGTCGAGCTGCTTGAGGGTGGGAAGGCTCTACAGAAGGATCTGGACAGGCTGGATTGATGGACCGAGGCCAATGGTATGAGGTTCAACAAGGCCAAGTGCCAGGTCCTGCACTTGGGTCACAACGACCCCAGGCAATGCTACCAGCTTGGGGAAGAGTGGCTGGAAAGCTGCCGGGCAAAAAAGGACCTGGGGGTGTTGGTCAACAGCTGTCTGAATATGAGCCAACAGGTGGCCAAGAAGGCCAACAGCGTCCTGGCCTGTATCAGGAATAGTGTGGTGAGCAGGACTAGGGAAGTCATCGTCCTTCTGTACTCAACACTGGTGAGGCCACACCTCGAATACTGTGTTCAGTTTTGGGCCCCTCACTACAAGAAAGACATTGAGGTGCAGGAGCATGTCCAGAGAAGGGCAACAAAGCTGGTGAGGGGTCTAGAGAACAAGTCTTATGACGAGTGGCTGAGGGAACTGGGGTTGCTTAGTCTGGAGAAAAGGAGGCCGAGGGGAGACCTTATCGCTCTCTACAACTACCTGTCAGGAGGTTGTAGAGAGGTGGGGGGTAGATCTCTTCTCCCAGGTAACAAGCAATAAGATAAGAGGAAATGGCCTCAAGTTGCTCCAGGGGCGATTTAGCTTGGATATTGGGAAAAATGTCTTCACTGAAAGGGTTGTCAAGCATTGGAACAGGCTACGCAGGGAAGTGGTAGAATCACCATCCCTGGAGGTCTTTAAAAGACGGGTAGATGTGGTGCTTAGGGACATGATTTAGTGGTGGTTTTGTCAGTGTTAGGTTGATGGTTGGACTCGATGATCTTAAAGGTCCCTTCCAACCTTGCTGATTCTATGATTCTAAGTCCTGAAGCAAATGAGCTTGTTCTATAGCATCTCTTACATGACTAACAGAGATTTCTGGTATTTGATTCATTTCACTTGTCTCAACAAGACATTAATCTATCTATTGATTTATGTGATCATGAAGTCTGTATAGCCATAGGTGTTTTTTCCATTCTCCCACATCTAACTCTTCTTGTTGCAGCGTATCATATATTAGATGTGATTACTGAGGAAGAGCTGCATTTGCACTGTGTGTCCTCCCAGTGCCTGACCCAAGTGCTGATCCCAGTCTTCTGGGTAATAACACATATTGGGAATTAATTATAACAACTTGGCATCAGAGGTTGTGGGGAAGTGGGACATGGAGCCCGTAGGCAGCTGGGGGTTGAAGTTCCTTAGGAAATCTGCTGACTTGGATCCTCCATCCTTATAAAAACTTCCCCCCAGAGAGTAGGCATAGCTGGACCTCCCTTTCTGTGGTGGAGAGCAGAGGATGGCAATACAGCCAGTGCCTGCGGCATCCTATCAGATTATAGCTTGCACTATAGCATAGTTAAGAATAACAAGCCTTAGACTCATAAGTCAAAATAAGGGAAAGCAGCTTTGCTTTGCCACCATTTTAGATCTGCCCCACAGTTTTGGTTGCACCCAACATCTCAGTTGGTAACTGTCCCATACCCCTCACTTGGAAGGAGAGATGCTGGAGCACACGCTTCCACTCTGTTGCACTCACGTAATGCATTTCACTCATAGCTATTGTAGCGACAGCCTTCCTGACACACGTACAACAGTCAAAGGTTTTCCATGGGCGTTAGGGCTGAGATTTGGACTCCCAGGTTTTCCCCCAGCACCAGAGTGGCTGAAGGAAGCTCTTACAGCCTTGGTAGCAGCTGAGCAAGGGCCCTTCCAGCAGGGACCCTCTAGCAGGCACCTTCCGATGCTGCCCCGAGCAGCCCACCCTCCCGCTTAGGCAGGAGCTCAGGCAGGGGAGCGTGGCCATGCTCAGGGGAGCCACAGCAGCCAGGGCTGGGGCTGGGGCTGCTGCGGGGTGTCGTCATGCCTGAGTGGGAGCCCATCGGCAGCCTGAAAGGTGATGCTACCCCTGGCAGTGCTTTCCATAGGAAATGGCCAGCCGTTGTTTGCCCACCAGGCACAAGCCCTTGCTGTCTTTTTGTGCTGCTAGTCGAGCTCCAGGCAGTGGGAGAAACATCAGCTCCTTGGGATTCTCCACGAGTCCTGAACTATTAGCTGGATACCAAGTAAACGAAGGAAAAGAAAATTATTTGTGTCCTTCTGTGCCATTTTCCCAATCTGATTGGTCCTTTCTCCCCAAACTTGCATGATATTTGCACTGCAAATTAAGAAATAATTATCAAGACATTGAGCAGTTAAACACTATTCTGTCCTTTAATGTCTCAGGACAAAGGTTTCAATTATTCATTGTCATTTTATGGATAAACTCTTAATGTACCATCATTAGCTAACAATTTTCAAAGGAAATACATTAATGATGTCTAAGAAAATGTGGGAGTTTTTACCTTAATTACCTGGTTCATAGATCAGAGTAATTAGATTCCAACAGACTTTCGGTACAATCTAAAAGTAATTACCACAGCTGCCAGCTGTTAAAATATTAAGTTAATTGTGCTCCAGAAAAGTTTGAAAAAAAATTTGACCTTTTCTGTGGTCAGCTTGGATTTAACCTAAGATGTGCTTCGAGGAAACAAAAAGAACCATTAATACAAATAGGGAAAACAAACTTACATATTGTAAACTGCTGTGCTTGAGGGGCTATTTGTAAAACACATTTTTTAAAAGCTAATATCACCTTAACTGGATTTATGACAACATTAGGAAATACTTTGGTATTTTGAAAATGAGCCATCTTTCTTAATACAGCATTGGGCGTTTATGTATTTCAGACATTTTTTCCTAATCCAGCATGCCAACCAGTCAGGTAAAGGCTTTAGAAATTGGCCAGCAATTGCACTTTGGAGGTTGAAGCACATGTAAAAGTTTAGACAAAACACAGGATGGTGGATTCTTTCACATAGAGCAGAGCCAGGTATCTTGAAACAGACTAGATGCGTCCTGGTAAAAGAATGCAGAGGTGTCAGAAAATAAGCAGAGAGGAAAGCATCGAGGGAAGGCAGTTCAGGTATGATAGGATGTCTCTGGAGGAGGATGAGAGAGCACTGGAGGAGTCTGATTGCTAGTTCGTGCTAGCAAAAGCTGTCAACTCCCACAGCAGGGGTTTGCCCACCAAAAAGGACTTGCAAAGCAGAAGGCATTTTCTTACTCAGCGTTAAGTCTGGGGTTTGCAGCCCTGTTTTCAGGCCTTGTCCATATACAGTCTCTTTGCTGAGGACTCATTCAACAGGGCCAGTTTCTGTTTCACAGAGGTGCTGCGAGAAGAAAGCATAAACACAACTGACTCCAGCTCCGGAGAGCCGGTAAGTTAAAACTCTGTATGCGCTTGTGAATAATGAGCCTAAGGGGATTGAAACAAACGACCTTCAGGAGGGAAGGTTAGAAATGGATACATGATAAAGGAAGAGTTTAGGAGAATAGAAAGCCACCAGGAAAGAGCCTGACCATCCTCAAAGCTTGGGCAATAGTGCTGAACCCTACGGCCCTCCCACAGCTCTGCAGGGCTAATGGGGAGCCACTGCCCTCCTCTCCTGACTCTACTTTACGCTCTATGAGCCCTAATCTGAGCGGAATTATTTGGGCTCTCTTGATTTCCAGTCTATGCTCTCTAATGCGTAATTAAGTGTTTTTGCTCGTGGAAAAAAGCACTCTCCTCTACACCTGACAGGTATGGAGAGAGAGCAAAGACATTCTTGCCCAGGGCAGCCTTTATCCTGGCAGCTAGGAGGTTTTGCTGGGAAGCAGAAGATGTAGATTTGGACCTTCTGAGAGAGAAAACAAAACTGAATCTAGTATAAATACTTTAACTATTGATGCACAACATTAAAAAAACCCCTGCATTTCCCAAAACCAAACTGCTCAGTTACTTTTTCGGACCAGGGCATGTTGCCTGCCCCCCCTCGGCAGGGTGTTGTGTGCTGTGGACCTCCAGGTCCCACTACTGAAGGTGGTGAGATTCAAGATGACACACTGTTTTTACGTTTCCCTCACCCTAACCTTGGTGGCTCCAGGAGGAGCATGTTGCCTTTTTCAGATCTCATGTTGAGCCTTCGTATATAGAGTGCAAAGAGCTGGCGCCTGAAAATCTCTGATATTTCTTTCAGTTTAATTTTCAAAGAAAAATCCCAGCTTGGTACCACCTCTCCCACTGCCATTTCATTTTTGCAGTGATGCTGGACATCAGAGCACTTGCTGGGCTCTGTCCTATTTAAGTTTGAAGTGTTACAGCCCATATCCACAGAGGCATTTGGGCTCCTAACACCCAATAGAATGTTTTAAGAATTTGAATATGCTTGTAGATCTGAACCTAAACTCATTTTAGATCTAACCTTCTGTACTACAGATGAGACAAAATGGGCCATGAAGCATCTTAAGAACAACTTGCTTGACATGCAGTGCAGTGTTGCCCCAGGCAGGGATCTCTAGGAGAGGCTGGGGGTGCCCAGGGCTGCAGAACTGCCAGAATGCAGCAGCTGGAAAGGACTGCCCTGGCTGGAAAGAACAGACAGTCACTTAAAATGGGGTTCAGGGGACGAGGAATGGAGGCAGAATCACACAAAGATTTGTTACAAGGCATTTATAACTACTTAAAAAATGACTTTATTTATGTAACATGTTTATCTAGAAAAAAATTGTTAATTTTTAAATGTTTTTTGACTGATTGTCCTGATTCATGCCTAAACAAACTCTGCAGGACAGAAAATGCAATGAAATAAAATCCTTAATGTCTCTTACTTCCTTCTGCAAATCATTTGTAGCTGTGGGAGAGTTGCATGAACTGTTTGTGTCTATGTTTGCAAGAAAGGACTGTGGCAGATATGGCGGGACAGATTGTGGCAGTATAAACCAGCCTTGCGGACCGCAGAAAAGCATCAGTTTAGAAAGAAAGGCTGTTTCTACCTCTCCTTTCATGCGATGTTAGGCCCCAAAATACTAACAGGTGTGATCACTGAACCTAAGGGGAACAGGCAGCTGGAATAAGATGGAAAAAGGACAAGAGTCTTTTTGCTGACACCATAGCTGCAGCACCCTGTGGGGCAACCCCCTGAGCCCTGCTCAGACCCTTCCTCTGTGAGAACCAAGGCGATTACAAAGGAGCCAGTGTATTTTCAAGAAAGAAAGATCGTAACTTCTGAGGCCATCCTAGGAAGAGTTAAGCCAGCCCTGCGGCTTTCCAAGGTTGGCCTGAGCTGCTGGTTGCCAGCACTGCTGTACCCAGAGTTGCAGGGACAGTGCCACAGAGAGCATGGGGATAAGGCACTTGTATGTACAGGCATTTCTTAAATCCTGGAGGGATCAGGCCCTCAAGACACCATGTAGCCCTTTCCACATACTCCCAAATCTTAACAGACATGAGGAATTTAAAGTTACATGAGAACATAAAAATGGCTGGACTGAGCTATTCATCCCAGTACCCACCCTCTGCTGGTGGCCAGCAGCAGCGGACTGAGGCAAGAGCAGCAGCAGCAAGGCAAAGGTAGGGTAATCCCTCCTCCTGCCCAGCCTGCTGGGGGCTGACAATCTGCACTTAGGTCAGACCCCCATGGTTTATCAGTCCCAGACAGAGAGTCATAAAAGGCTATCTTAGAAAATACAAAAACCCAAGAAAAGAGACAGAGGAAGCTCGTCAAAGAGATGTATCATAGAATCGTTTAGGTTGGAAAAGACCCTTAAGATCATCCAGTCCAACCATTGACCCTACTCTACCAGGTCTGCCACTAAACCATGTCTCCAAGCATCACATCTACACGACTTTTAAACATTTCTAGGGATGATGACTCAAACACCTCCCTGGGCAGCCTGTTCCAATGTTTGATAACTTTTTCAGTGAAAAATTTTGTCCTAATGTCCAGCCTAAACCTCCCCTGGCGCAACTTGAACCCATTTCCTCTTGTCCTATCACTAGTTACTTGGGAGAAGAGATCAGCTCCCATCTCACTACAACCTCCTTTCAGGTAGTTGTAGAGAGCAATAAGGTCTCCCTTCAACCTTCTCTTCTCCAGACTAAACAATCCCAATTCCTTCAGCTGCTCCTCATAAGACATGTTCTCCAGACCCCTCACCAG